>JADANM010001810.1:3033051-3072496 GCA_026213755.1 Eurema hecabe
TAAAAGTACCTGTTAAGGACTCAAGCATTTTCCGAAAGTCTTAAGTGTCTTAAATGTTTTTATGTCTAGTGCAATAAAATTGATTGACGAATGAATTTATTTATTTTGAATAGTTTAAAACATACATACAGCCACAAATTTAGCCAACACATTTTTTACACCAATAGATATTTTCTGTTACCCATCACTGACCCATCTGTCAAAAAGTTCAAGCTATGTTGTACAAGGTATAGCTATCCGCATGCGGCAAACTAAAGCTAATATAATAAGCGTAGGTATTGTAGTAAGTCATTATCATCAGATTTTTCAAAATTAATGTTTTTCGGTAATAATGTATCGGTTATCATTTGGTAATCTGTCAGGAACTAGGGGGCCCCATTCGATCGCGGGGCCCTGGGCACGTGCCCATAGTGCCCAGTGGGGAAGAGGGGCCTGAATATTAGTATGACTGTTGGGGTGTTTACTAGTGGGCAGTGTGTTGCATGTCCATCGTGTACCTTATTTAAATAAGGTTAGCCGTTAGATGTAGGTAGATACTTAAGTATCGGTAACATTATTAACCTGTCTTTGGGCTAAATGAAGTGCGCGTTCAACAATAGTAGAACATTGTCATGTGTACTGTGTGTAAGGTGTATTGTTTGCAGTAATGTAATCAATATTCACCTGTCCTTGGGCTTGTCGTGCGGCGCGTGCGGCGGCGGCATGTAGCAGGGCGGCGAGTAGGGCGGCGCGTGCGGCGGGTAGGCGGGCGGCGGGTAGGCGCCGCACTGGTACTGGTAGCCGCCGTAGCCGGCCGCCGCCGCCGCGTAGTCGGGCTGCGCCAGCGCGTACCCCGCCACCGGGTGCGGGCTCACGCCGCCGTAACCTGACCGAGTAGTCGTAACTGAGTCAGTCATCGCCCATGTTGTTTAGGGCGAGTTTGAGGTGCCAAACGAGCGTCATTTTATGAGTTGTGAGTCGCGAAATATCGGTCGCGTAATATCTGCTGCATTTGGTGTCATACAAAACTGCAGTCGGCAGACAACCCATTTTGCGTCGTCGTGTGGTACAGACTTACAACTCATAAAATTACGCTCGTTTGGCTTCACCCTTATTATTGGAGTATACTTGGACTATTATACATAGATATAAGAAAAGTAATAATGTTGATAAATAAATATACGGGGTGCAAAACAACTCCGAAACCTGTTAGAAAGTATCGCCCATACTCATAGCTTAGTGCATATCACATGATCTTGACGAAGATTTTAGAAAAGTTATGATAAATCAAAAATATAATTCTTTGAATGTCATCATTATAGGTACATGGCTTGTACCTAAATGTATGAGGTGGTTTTAATAACTTACATAGATGTTAAAAAAAAAAAAAAACTTATAAAAGTTATTGTAAAATAAACCCGCATTTAATTAGGTTAGCGTGTGCTCACGGGCTATACGTACATACGGTGCATATTCGTATAATATATCAAGACGCCTGCTCGGCGGGATTAGCAATGTAGCGTGTACGTGTTGCGGCGAACGAGCGGGCGCGATACTTGTCGTGTTTTAATTTGTACCGTATTTTAACGACTCTCTTGGCGAACTTTACAGGGCCTTTTCGAAATTGTTGATAGTGTCACAGAATAACGTTGTATTTATTGTATACATGGCGTTAGCTGATACAGGATGTTGTTTGAGGAGGTAATGCTGTATAAATAAATAAATATAAATAAATATCTTCAGGACATTTATACACAGCGCCATCTAGTTCCAAGCTAAGCCGAAGCTTGTGTTATGGCAACTAGATAACGGAATAAATTACATATACATTTTTCTTTTGCAAATACATGATACATACAATACATAGCAACACCCAGACCCCAGAAAAATACAAATGTAAATTACAAATATATTTTTTCGGTGTGGGAATCGAACCCACGACCCTTCGCGCAGAAAGCAGTTGTGTTACCACTGCGCCAAGCGGTCGTCTTATAATGTATATGTATAATATATTATTCTACAGCTAAAAACTAATCCTTACCGGCTGTATCTCGATGGTACGCTTCTAGATACGGATGGCTCCCGCCACTATCGGGCGTCGATTCTCGACTGTACGACACGCCTCCGGGGAACGCTCTGCTATGGGCAAAAAGATTTAGTTAGATTTGAGTTTACGTCAACAGTCGGGTGCGAAAGGCCTAACACGCCTCACCTATGTGGTAAACGGGTGACACTAAGGTCGAGGGTCTGGCCCTGCGGGCTGGGCACCTGCGCGCTGGCGGTGAGCTGCGGCGACGCGCCCGGCTGCGGGCTGCCGCGCGCTGCGCCGGCGCTCGTGTACACCGGCGACGCGTAGGGACCCTGTCAGCACAATGGGTTTAGTACAACAGCCGGCCGCACATCACATACCATTTAGCCACTCGTACGCGAACGAACGTTTCTGTTTATTATTGAGTTATTGGCGAGCGCTTGGCGGAGAGTGTATCGCACGTATGCGCCCGAGCATATGGTACCGAGAATTTAGAATATTTAATAAAAAAACGATTTCGAATATTCGAACTTCTATTTACAAATCCATATCCAATTGCAGCTCGCCTTGACTAATAAAGGTAGTGATCGTTCGCGTTCGTTCTCAGTTCTCACCTGCGGGCTGCCGCTAGACGTGGACAGGTCGATGGCGGGGCGCGGGTCGCGCGGGTCGCGGGGCGGGGGCGTGCGCGCGCGCTGCGCCTGCGCCGCCGCGATCTTCACGGAGAGATTGATCGCCGAGAACCCCGGCGGCACCCCGCCCGCCATCGCGCCCACCCCGCCCACCCCTACCCCGCTACCCGCCTCGTAGTGGTACATCGGTCTGAATGGAACGAATGGCTCTCTTTAACCCTCGAAACTCGCGATAGGAAGGTGTTATATAGGTGAGGCGTTTACCACATATGTTCGGCATCGGGTATTATAAAGTGAACCTACCTAGGGTATATGGGTCCGGAGTTGCTTTCCTGCTCGGATTGGTCGGTTTTCATGGGTGTAGGGAGGTGAGGGTCGTGGTAGCGCTCCTCGTCCCAGCTGTACGGCCGCTGCGGGCACTGCGCGGGGTCGTACCGTTCGAAGGCCGTCGCACCTTCGTAGCACCGCGCCTCATAGCCGTACCGCGTTTCGTTCATTTGGCTATTTAAAAAACATATTGCTTTCTCAAATACTTTTTCTTCTACAACTCTTTTGATCACAATTCTTAAGTTTCTTACGGTCAGTTTTGATCCCGTTATTTTCACAGTGTGAATTGTCCATAAATATTACACTTCACTCCGTAAGAATATATTATCTATATCTTATCAATTTTAGAAAACGACGCGACAATGTGTAGAATTAGTTAAGATATGATATTACCTGTAGGAGCGCACGTGGTCGTCAGGCGGGCGCTCGTAGGGCGAGCGCTGGTCGGGCGGCGCGCCGTAGCCGGCGTGGCGCGTCTCCATGGCGGGAGAGTCGCGCTCGGGCTCGGCGGCCTCGCGCTTGGGCACGAGCAGCTCGGGCGCCTCGCTCTTCACGGCGGGACTGCGCGGCGCCGACGCCGCTGACGGCGAGCGCTTCTGCTCCGGCGCCGCGGCCGCTGGACTCGATATGGACGCGATCGGCGCTGAGAGCACTGTGATACACGAATACAGCTGATATGTGCTGGCGAATAGCTTGGTATCATTTTATAATATTGACTTAATTGGTATCATAATAGTACTAAAGGAGCAGCTTATAAATAGCTGATGAGGGCATGAAGGGCGAAAAGCGAGCATTCTGCGCTGTAAAACAGAAACACCTCTTTAGGAAAGGACTCCCGAACAAAATCTATCCATAGATTCTAAGGTGACATCTCTAACAAGTGGGATATTCACTCACGAACATGAAATCTACTGATTTATGTAACAGAAACAGTCCAAAACTAAGGACGTATGGAGATGTATTGTAGACGCCGCAGCTATATGACCTTAATTTAAGTAAGTTATGGAGAAGCTTCGGGTTCTTAACCTATATGATCCAGCTGCATCTAAAAAGTCTGATTATGTGATTTTATATAGCAATAAATTCGTGAGTCTCTTGCGAATGCTAATAGCGGAGGTGGTTATTTATGCCCAGGTACTACTCCTGCTTCTTTGTCCGCTTTTCTATAAACAGGCTAATAGGTACTCACCAATAGGTCTAGCCCGTTGTGTTCTAGCAGCTGCTTTCCTCGCAGCAGCTGTGGGACAGCCGGAGAGCGATCTGTGCGTGCTTCGGTTGGAGCTCACGTGGCCCCGGCCGTTGCACCCAGGCGTCGGGCACTTTAGGATCGTCTCGTGCAACGCCAATACTGATGAGGGAGGCCTCATGTTATATTGGGTACTTTAAACCTACTTCGTATTTAAACTACACCATAACGTTGTATGTTATTATTAAGAAAAGAGCAGCTCCGCTAAAACTTAATGATCAGAGCGTTAAAAGGAGTACTAAAAAGACCTAAGTATGTCAAAAAAAGAAAGGCATTTGTGATGCATCACCCCTGTATAGTATGTGTAAATTATGATGACTAATATTCTTAAATACATTTTCCGTATTCCCTTCATTGTCATAATAATACCCTTTTCAAGTTTTTTTTAAGAGACTGCAACATATTTACGAGGCTCATTTTTTATAAATGTCCTATACATAACCATTTATATTAAAATTTTCTTTAAATATATCGTAACAATAAAGTTCTTACTAAAATGCAACTATATTGACGAAATACATAATAAGATGACATAATGTTTGTGGTGTTTTTTTTAATTCAAATGAATATGCAATTAACTTATAACTAGTGAAAGACAGTGAATGATTGTTTATAAAACTTAAACATATAACTTATAATATATTTATTACCTACATGCAACAGATAAAAAGAAATATAAATGATATACATGTACATTCTGATGATATCCTTTTAACTGTTATCGTATGCACATCTACTGCTAATTAAAATTATAAAAAATCATAATAAACAAAGTGTGCAAACGTAGAACTTATTTTACTCACTCTCTGGTGTAACTTTATCCTTTCTTGGGCATCCTGACAGACTGATGGACAAAAGGTTGCAATATTTAGTAAAGAAACTAGATATTTCTATACCTCTGTATTATATAGAGGTACAAGATATAGTACTCGAGATGTTATATTTAACGAAGACATAGCTTTATACATAATAGTCATTAGTCATTCATCTGAAATTCATCAAGTCATCAAACTCACCTTCGGTGGTGCGAATAAAGGCCGGTGACGTGGCCCTGCCCATTGCACCCAGGAGTTGGACACTTGTTGCCTTCTGCGGACAAATCGATGGATAAATTATTATTTTGTTAATCATCGAGCGGAGGCGTGGGAGAGCGATCGATAGCGCCGGGCGTGTCGCTGGGCGTACCTGCGCAGCGCCGCCCATCGCATCCGAAGCCATCCCCTCGCAAACTCAAAAGAAAAAATAAAGAACGCCAGGCGACTGCGCGGTCCGACTATCAATTTTTCTTTTACGTCAGCCGGGGCGGTACTACGACGCCCCGCCCATTACTCTGACCCGTTTTTATTGCATAACGTAAACTCACATTACGAGGAAAATCTTTATGTACATTTTACATGACATCGTAGGTGGAGCTCACATGTGGGTGCTTATGTGAAGACCTTTTAATGGATAATATTATATACATCACAAATTTATATTAATAGTGTTCGTACAATATAACTTCTACTGTTATTCGCAAAAAATAATGCAATACGCAAATGTTCAACAGAAGGGTCTACTATGAACGATCTATTGTGACTTTGAAACAAAGTTCTCCAAAGTACAGTCGTTATAAAGTTTCTTAATGGTTGACGTAGCGGTACCTCTGGAGGCTGGAGGAGAGAGCGCGTTTAGAGGGCGAGAGTCTCTCGTGGGCTGCGCGGATGGGACCGCTCGTGCTTCGTGCAGAGCCGTGGCTGCACGCGATCCGATTCCTGCTGGCTGGAGGATTGTATATTGCTTGGACGCCTTAGCGCTCTTGTCGTGATCATTCGAGTAACCTCCGAATGGCTCGCTTGGAAAGGAAGACGTGTGAATTTTGTGCTTGACTTCTGCGGGAGGTTTGAATGCAGATTGAGTCGAATAAGGTAGCGCTGCGGTTGCCGCTTTGTACACGTTATATAAGGTTTGTTTGTTGACCGACATTATTTCTTTTCGCTTAGACTTTGAATCCCGATCATCTTCATACCTATCATCGTTTCTGTCGGACATGTCAATTTCAAGCTCGTTAGAAGAGGAATCTACAATATCATCAAAATTTGTTTCATCGAAGTGATTGGAGTTTTTACTCTCTCTCTGGTCTTCGTCCATGCTCTCTGGTTCCATTTTTTCTATAACGACGTTTGCCACATTTTCATGATCATTTTCAATTATTTCTTGTTCGCAGACTCGATTATCTAGCGAGAAACTTCTGTGTGAGCCATCGGCACTATCTGATGACTGTGACGGCGAGGACGGCAACATTTTATCAGATCGCTTGTCATTAAACATATTGTCAAAATCGTTGTTGTCATCATGTTCATCGCTATGAGTGGAATGTTGATCGTGGGCCCAACTATTCGGAAGTGATTTAAGAGATACTTGTGTCCTTTGAGGGTAGCCCTTATCTTCATTCGATTGATGCAAGATATGAGGAGTGGAGTATACGCGACATCGTTGATTATTTTCCTCACGCCTTTCATCGTCAAGAAGGCGCCGTCGTCGTTTTCCCCCTGTTTCGTCATCCATTGATTCTTCGCCGTTCCCTTGACTATGCTGTCTATCAATAATTCGAAAAGCCTCTACATCTACGCCAAATTCGAATCTTCTTTTGTTTATTTGCGGTAGTGACGAAAAAGTATTCATCGGCGACGTCCTGGAACAAAAGCTGCTATTAGGGTTTAATTCGATAAGTAGATCCAATAACAAAATATAAACAAGTAAAAACATACTTGCGATTCGATTTTCCATCCACAATCAGAATTTTTACGCGGAAATGATTCTCGGCGTTCCAATCGACGTAATTACACAATTGATTCACTTGGCTAATATTTATTGGCACAAAAATCGTTCCCACGTAAAAACCATTTCACTCAAGAGCTTTCAAACCAATTATATATTTTTTAATATTAGTGTTATATACATAGGATTTAACTATATAAGAAAATTATAAATCTAGGACGATTTCCGAATATTTAAATCAAATTACAACTTTTGAGCATATTACGACGCGCTGATTTACATGTGCCATACATATACTTCATATATATTTTACAAGGCTTCTAAAAATACTAACCACTATAATATCTTCAATAATGAAAAAGTTTCGGAAAAGTTTTAGACAAGTTTTTATTGACGTATCTGTGTCATAAGACTTGACTATTATTTATCATAAATCGTGAAAGAGATTCGTTGCATTTAATCTCATTAAAATAAAATAAATAAAAAAAAATATATTACAATAATGAGACTATTTGAAATGTCTGTTTATTGGCATAAATTTAATAAATATATTGTTCATTTATAGAACTTTATAGCTTCTATGCTTTTAGTTGTAAATTTGTACAGATATTTACTAAGGATAACATCACGTATCTATTCTTCCAGATATGTTCCGGAAGGTTAAAATGCCGATAGTGCGCAAACATTAATGTACGTGACGCGCCCGTAGGCAATACCGATGTAAGCCGAGATTACACAGAACGTGGCCAGTTTTCCAATGGCCCTAAAGGGTTACGTGTGAGTACGTTTGTGTGTTCATGTGTTAGCGTACAGTAATTAGATAAAGGGAGGGTTTACCGGTTTAAACTAGTACCAGCGACCTCCATCAGCGGGTGGCGAGTGGCGGGTTATCTGGGGCCGCGTTAATTGTAATGCCTGGAGATTAAGGCGCGATATAAGATCCTTCGCGTTGAGCGGAACGTTTGGATTACACCAAGACACTGAATACGTGTTGGGCTTTGGGATAATGTTGCCTGCGCGAGTCCAATTTATTTTTATGGAATTATTTTAAAGTTTTGCTAAGATTCATAGTTAAGAGCTGATTAAACAATACTAAAATATTTTTAAAATTCTGGGTTATTTAAGGTATTAGATATTTACATTTGAATTAGGTGATAATGGGATTGTTTGGGTTTACATATCTACAAAACCCTCTACTGGAGTATTTTTCTTGTGTTCTTACAGTTAATACTGGTAGCTTTAAAAATAAGATAGTGGCAAAGTGAACATCACGTTAAGCAAAACTTGTACAATTTAAGTTCTAATATGAGGTCACATTTACAATTTAGCGTAATTCCACGAAACTCCGTCATAATTCCATCGAATAGGAAAGGTGAGCCGTAGATTTGCGACCCTTTCTCGCCCTTGGCAATAACAAACACGCGGCCTCCCGTGGGTCCCCAGCTCGCGTCTTAAATTCAAATTGCACCTTAGAATTCTTAATTATTGAAATCATAAATCAAAACGTGCCGTCTGGGCGCGCGACCATAAAATTGGAGGGAGGAATGTCGAGTGTGGTAGGATTAAGACATTATCACTTTTCTTTCGAGCAGTCGCGCCCTCGTTGGCTCGGCTCGACTGTAAATCAGAAGCTAAATCCTCTGGATTAGATTCATAGAGTTGCCGCGGCCTGCGGATCGGGAGAGCGCGATAATGGCGCTGTGTGCTCGCGTGATTCTGCTTTTAAATCGACTACCGGAGATAAATACGCTCCCAATTTAGTTAGAGCCGATATAGAGTTCGCAGTTTAAATGGATTTGCCAACTTTGGCCAAGAATTGGAGCCGGCTGATAAATGGCCACTTTGAAACACGGTTTATGTGACGTCAAATCCGGGAATATAAGAGACGGATTAATTAAGACAACGCGTAGATATGACGCGTAGTTTCTAGGTATATTGCGTAGTTATTTATTTCAAAATTAAGCTACTAATAAAACAATTGCTTAAAGCTGTGAAGTATAATAATCGACAGAAGAATTATTTTACAAAAATAAACATACTATTAACATTATATTAACATATATTTACAATTTATAGTTTCAATTAGTGTTTTAGTGTAAAATCAGATTTTATTGCGTTGCATTTACTTATTTTTGAGATAGGATTATTACGCCTAATAAATATATCTTGATTTTGTATATACACATTAAGATAGTAATCTGTTTTATACCGAAGTGATAAAATAATATCGAAGAATGTATAATTTAGTTTAATAGGTTCCAAAAACTTGTTCAACAAAATTGTGGTTCTTAATATCTTGTTTTATATTTACTTGCTATCTAATAAAAACTTCTTAATGAAAGGCATTCATTTTTTATACTCTAAAAATGAAACATTTGTAAGCAAAGCTATTAAGAATTTATTATAATTCAATAATATCTGAGTATTACAAACCTACACTTATTTGCTGACGCTACAAAACATAAACTAGTAAGTATATTTTTTCTATTCTATTACACAGATTAAAAAAAAACAAGAACAAATCGTACAGCCAAGCATTTGTATTCAGTTTGATAAAAAAATTACCTTAGAAACAAAAAGGGGTCCGTATCATATGATCGCGAAAATCGATATCGCAATAGTTTAACTGAGTTTGAAATAAGTGGGGTAATGGTATCGAGCGATGCACCGTAGCCCGGTCCTAGGCGCCCTTACCCTTGCATTGCGTGGGGTCCGAAGGGTTGCCACACTTGAATTTTATTTAATAAATAATTAAGAAAATATTGGGGAAAATTCAGTTGTAATAAAATATCTATATATTCTACGTATGAAATTTTCTATATTATACCCATATAAATGCAATGCAAGGACAAAACATTAAAGGTCGTTTAGGAAGCCGTAATATCATAATGTCATGGTCGTTATGACTGATTTGTACTATACATTTAATTTAATTTAATATCTTAGTCTAAGCTATTCATTGAAGTTAACTAGTAATCGTTAAACAAATATAACGGTAACATTGTATCTTGTTAATTTTGCTATTACAAATAAACATAATATAGGTAATACTGTAAAATTAATTTAACTTATTTATATAGAGTTTAGACGATAAAACGATGACGGATGAATTTTACGTTGTGCTTAGACCGATGCAAGCCATTTTTTTTCAAGAAGGTATTTAAAGGAAACCTTCTGTATGATTTTATAATAAAACTATGATACGACGAATAAAGAAATAACAATTGTAAGATATACTACCTACTAGTACAGGAAATAAAACGACTTATTTCGATTATAATTTTCAATACAACATAGTGGTACTTAATAGTTTTGCTCTGGCAAAACGAATCAAAGCAGCTCACACACTGTCAATAAAAATTAATCGGTATAGTATGATAATCAAAATAAATTGTTTTTTTTAAGATAAATATTAACGTGACAACCCTACGTGGGCACTTGTAGCGAGGGTTGATCGTATAACGCGGCGCCCTCGTGTGTCCCGCCGGTGCCTTTGTTTGTGTGTGTGTGTGTGTGTGTTTACTGGGGCTTTTCACTTGCTTACTCGAAATTGTTAAAAGAACAGTTTTTAGTTTGTTTAGAAAAAGTTTAGGGCAACTTTTTGCTTTTGAGTTAAAACTGGGTAATTGTTACTTGATAGTTTTGGATTTTTAAAAAAGTGGAAACACTAAAACAAGTTATTCTGTTTATTATTAATTTGGATGACAAAAATATAAAGCATTATAGTAAAACGCTAAAAACAATCTTGTCCTGCTTTTCAAAAAAAATATTGTAATATTTTGTTCGTTATTATACGCTCAAATATTATTTTTAAGATACAGATGATTTGTTTGTATTGAAATTTAATGCTACTACTATTTCATGCTAAATTATTATAGTTAAGCTTTTTATTAACTTCTTTTTCATCCTCTTGTTTTATGAGATAAAAAAAGAACTAGAAACGGAATAATATGACGTATTAATTTGTTATTAAAAATATTACAAGTGATAATTAGGTACATAGTTTTTAAATAGTAGCTTTAAGTTTAATATAATAGTCATAATAAGCATTATAATTTATAACACCGTTCCTTCGTATTATTCCATGTTTAATACAAAACAGCATGATATAAATGAAATGTCTAATATGTTAATTAAAAATCAGAAAGACAAAGCAAAAATATAAAACACATCTCTACACAAGATATGACTTATTATTTTTTCTATATTAAAGTCTGTTACGTATAACATGTTAGTATACTATTTTGTACTGTGTCATCAGATAGCATCATCGGGTTCGGTGGAAACAATTTGATTGTGTTATCACGATTAGCCCGAGGCGTCACACGTGAAATCCGTTTAGTCAAAGCTACCTGAATTAAACGCCTGTAATTCGATACATTGGAACAATGTTGGTCTTTACTTAAGGAGGAATTTTTAAAGTAATACATTTGTTACCTATATGTAGAAAAAGTAATATTTATTCCAATGCTGTTACTAATAAACGTTTTTTTGTGAGTAGATATTACACATTTTATCGGTTAAAGCATTGTAAAGACATATGAATGGAAAATTTTAATACTTTGTGTATATTAGTAATAACTGTTTCGTTGGTCATTAAAAACGTTTTATAAGGGATTTCTTTATTATTGTATAGTCACAAAATATTAACCTTTTTCGTATAAACTGAAGCAAAATAATTTCGACAAAATTGGTAGCAATCGCTCTTATAAAACATATATTATAAATTTTAATATCTTTAATAAAATGAAAATTTTATTTTGGAAATGATTAACAAAAGTGAGAATAAACTTTCTTTATTTTTTTCTCTTAAATTATTCTTAATCGTGAATTGAAATAAACATTTTGCGTGTTTATCAGAATATTACAATTTTGGTATATATTTTTACTTTATCTGAATTCAATAAAGAGCTTTGAAAATTCAGAAGCAATTTTCTTATTTAATTGTTGTCATGGATACTTAAATAAAATTAAGAAAGAAGGTGTAATCATTTTAGTCTTAATCATTGCAATTGTTTATGAAACTAGAAATTTTACGATTAAGTGTTATCTGTATTGAATTAAAATATTATGAAAATCAAATATCCTGTCAAGGATTCCACAATTCCGACATGCAAAATTAGTAAAGTAAATCGAGTATTTGCTAAGAGGTTAATAGGTTCGCATTACGTATTCCCTGTGTCGCTTAATGAGCCGCGGTATATGAAGATTTGCTTAACATCACCGATTCAATTACTCGCATATATGTCAACCACGACCAGAATTATCAATGAGGTTTACCTGCCCTATTACTCGAAAGCTACATAAACTTCCTAAATTCTCGATCAAATAAAATATCGAAAGCATTTCGTGAAATGGTTTTAATAGCGTGGGATTTGTGCGTGAACGATTTAATATTTTTGTCTTCTTCACTATTCCGGCGTAACACAGCTGAAATAAACCGCTATAAATATCGGAAACCGTATGTACCAATAAGTTTAAAGAACGGATAAAATACGCGATTTTTTCTGTTACAAATCTGACTTACCAAACAGGTCGGACGAGGGCCGACATCACTAGAAAAAGCGCACTATCATAACGTGAAGAACAGTTAGTTTAAAAGAGTATACGTATGCACGAGATCACTGAGGGAACTTGACACAACACAGGGCTACGCCGTAGCGGCGGAAAGTTCGCTCGGTGCGGTGTGCGGGCGAGGAGAGAGTACGTGACGCGGGCGTCCGTCGTGACGCGATTCGCGAACTATGCGGAGGCACAGTGCGGGCTCGGAAGGACGAGGCGCCGCGGCTGCGCGCGCACGCCGCACTCGCCGCGCCCACACGCCCCGCCCCACACACCCGCAACCTATTTATTTCTAGTTACGTAAAATTTACGCGCAATACAATATATGTACCTGCATTTTAACCTACCGTATAATACATAGCCCGACATAGAAAAACCTGTCAGTTACACAACCCCTAAAAGCCACCCAGTATTGGCAATAAAATAAGAACGCTGAAGGCTTGCGGTAATTCGAAACTCAATTTTCAAACAGCGCTAATATTTTGAGCCACAGCGTCCACGTATTTAATGAAAGACGCAGTTTTATTAAAAGCCAATCAACGTTTTTCACGTCACTTCGACAGCCCTTGATAGGTGAGGTGCAAAGTGAAAAAAAGCCTCCGGTCATTGGGGTTCAACAAATTTAGCAGACGAGTTTTTCGACCACATTTTTGCTATCAGTGTCACTTAAACAAATTGAATGGAGAGCGTCGAAGGGTGTCGACTGATTTTCGAACGTTTTAATGCTTTTAGGTTTTTTACCAATCAAATGGACTCATGCGAGCTAACCTGTTAATTCGAGATTGAGGCCGCAAGAAAAACGTGTAATAATTATATGGAATCTTACAATTCTGTACAGTAATCGATACGTGTAGAACGAAAAAAGTGACGTCACAATCATCTGTTCCCGCCGCTAGCGCAACAGACAATACGATTAAGATCTACGCAGGACAACTTTCGCGCGCCGAGCGGCAGTTAGTTGTTATGAAAGAGAGAAATTTGTAAATTGTTGGCGCCCGAGTTCACGAACTCCGTCGAACCGGAGTTTGTTTTAAGAGTTCAACCTTGAAACAAGAAGAAAAGTAGTCCTGTAAAACAAAGTTTTGCGGCCGCCGTCGCCGGCGCAAGCGGTTCAAGGATTGTGCCCGAACTGTCTGTCTGTACAACTTTACCGATTAAAAGCTCAAAAGCTTCCAAAGTCATTTTAAAAGTTTATCTACACGCGGCGCGAGGCGGGAGGGAGTGTAGGCGCTTCGTTATCAGCCTCTGCAATACTTTGTTAAACCTAGTTTAACTTATTTATGATTCGGCCGCGGTCATCGACCGCGCTTCCCGATTTAAACTGTCAAAGTTGCGGAGTAGTGATGGGTCGCGCGCACACCGGAGGACACGTGTTCGCGTCGAATAGTTGCGAACACACTAAGTTCCTAGACCCTTCGCTACTTTGTTTTACAGCTGTTCCACTTAGCGAACTATGCCTAGAGTTGGGCGCGAGTTCTTGCATGTGTATCGGCACACACCCGGATCCGAATAGTTTCATAAACATAACCCAACTTAGTTTTGGACAACTTTTCAAAGTCAATGCATACTAACTTTCGATGTCTGGAAGTGCGATATTACGATTGGATCAGTTTGCGGGTGACTTTAATGCATTCGTTTGTTGGAAACTTCGTTTTATTGGATCAAACTTCGGAACAAGGTTAAGTATCTTCATTTACTTTGTTCGAACGTAGCCTAACTAACTTTTAGGATTATTATAAAGTCAATGGATTATTGGCGTAATTGTGTCAGAGCTAGCAGAGTTCGTCATTGTTTTGCCGATTCTGGTTTTGGACAATTTTGTTAAGGTTTTTGTTAAGGAGAACGGCTTTACCTGATCGTGTATCATAATTGTAGGTTATGGTATCACTACGGAATACTATGGTATTACTTTAAATTCTACAAAACCTAAGTAACAGAACAGGGAACTTCATCCAAACTAGTGAAATTTATTAGAGTAAGAGTTATCAAAACGCTTAGGTAATAAGATAAATAGGCGAACCGGGGTTAGATTAATCACGAGCGCAAATCACGCTAGCTTCCGTTGTAGCAACGGGACTGCAAGATTACCGCATAGTCCTTGAGTTATTTCATGATTAACCCTGAAGTCTTGCACAACACTGCAGTGGAATGATTTATGTTTGGTAGATATTCTATTCTTGAGTAAAAGTTACTTTGTTTTCGACGTAATAAGTATCACGATAAATAAATATGAATGTAGTACCATTAAATCATGTTATTTTTATTGCTCAAATCGCCTGCGGCTTCTGAAAACGGTAAAGCACGCTCGCTCTCATAATCAGTGTAATTACCGCAATATCTTTCTAAAAGTCACGATCTAACAGTCAAGAGAGAAGATAAAGCTGCAGCAAGCCTTGGAGCGATACACCCACCGTTATCACTTGACCTCCCCCGTTAAACGTCAAATGTTTACCAGCTAGGAGGTAGATATTCGCGTGAAGGATTTCAGGGATCATAATATTTTGGTCGCGATTTATGTGTTATCTCCGTTCGCCAATAAGTCACGCAATAATTACCGCGAGTCGAATCATGC
The DNA here is from genome assembly GCA_026213755.1 of Eurema hecabe. Lineage (NCBI taxonomy): Eukaryota > Metazoa > Arthropoda > Insecta > Lepidoptera > Pieridae > Terias > Terias hecabe. Next base: position 3,048,159 of record JADANM010001810.1, read on the forward strand.
TCCCTCGCGCATATTTATGCAAGTTACATAAATACGGCATATGCGACAATTATAGAGGGCGCTGCTGTTTGCTCTGACGCGCCTTGCTAAATGCGTAATCAGAAATTATTACTCATACAGTTAACGATTATTTTAATGTTTAATGCATGTAGGGAAATTGGATTATTTATCTAGGTAATTTAACGTTTGGTTTACTAAAGTTTTAGGTATTAATTAATAGTTAGAATAAATATAATTTTGATTTAGTTTTACGGTGTAGGTATTTTTTTATAATGTTTAATAAGGAATCAAGTCTATTCTAGAATTATAAATGATTTGAAAGCTCACTTGAATAATGTTAAATTCTGAAAATCATGATGCTATCTTATATCAATTACAAAAACAATATTATAAATTATATTTAAATACTTACGTAGATGAAACAGATGTGGCTGGACGAAATAATTTGTGAATCACCAAAGGCTCATCTTGATTCTGAAACAAAGAAAATTTGAAATTAAACAATAAATACACATCTGAATTTATTGTAAAACTAATATTACCACTCGTGAGAAATAGACAAACACCACCTCGTGTTTTATGTTGAAAATGTGATTTTAATTGAGGTTATGAAATGGTTGACAAATAAAACGGGTAGGTATGGACAGCAGCTAATGAAATGTCACAAAAGTTTATTTCAATATTCCTGAAGTACGCTAAATATAACTCTTAAAAACATCTTACACAACGAAAATTTTAACGTTTAGCTAAAACATTCTTTTTGTTATTGTTGCGCGTTGTTTTGATTAAAGAAAGCCATAAACAAAATATAAACGATTCCATATTTAAATCTTAAGTTACAGATCAATTAAATAGCAATAAATACGTAATATTAATACAATAAAGTAAAAACGAACGTTTACTTTTAAATAACGTACTTTAAAATAATTTCAATAATTACCTTGACAGAATCGTTTTTTTCTTTACCACAGACTAAAAATATTTTTTGTTATCTGTACCGCGTAGTTTTTGTTTACTGTACCTATAGTAACATTTCCATCAATGCTTAGACGGTTTACTGAAAGGGGTGTACCGTAAATTTGATTTTAATAATAAGCACATAATGCCTGTTTGTATTCAGCCAGCAATTGATACAGCACTCTTAGCATGCCTAATACCCGTAATTATTTTCCAATTCATCAGGTTTTCCTTCTAATGACGGATTATTGTAATGTTGGTACCCGTGTTTTGGGTTAACGTGATAGAATCTATGGTAAATAGTTTATAATGGTATGTTTTGACAGGTGAAGTGAAATAAAGCAATGGTTCAGTTAATTGGAAATTAATCTACCTATGTATTAGTGAATAACATGTTTTTTTTTTATAATTGTTTACTATTATCAAACTCCTGTATGTATTTTGTAATTAAGTAATGTATTTCTTTTTCAGATTTCACGCCAAATGACTGGCCAGATTTACTAAATAGAAGAAGAAATTGAACAAAGCGATTTATTCGAATTTTGAAAGCACTTTATGAAATAGGATTTAAGGAATAGCAATTGTACATCTATATCTAAATAAGACAAAGACAGCGATTCATAAGCAGTATTCCCCTCACCGCACAGATTATGGTGGGTGCCATCAAATATGCATAAAAGCCGTAAAATGCCACACTTAACCGCTCCCCGACGTTGTCACCTGCCTCGACGCTCCAGACAGATTCTCAGACGTTTCTAATTAAAAATTGCCACTTGCATGTGTGATTAAGAAACGCGGTATCTTGTACGCTTCACTGATATACGTCGAGATGCAAATTTTTACGTTTAAGCTTCTGGTTAGGAGATGATTTGTCTAACGGTAAGTATAATTTAAAAGATCATGCATGCAAATGTCTAACATAATCATAGATTAACAAGATACATCGAGATACGGGAAATTAGCCCCATTTAAACATGTTTTTTTTTAATTTGTAGGAAAGCTTTATAGGCTACCTATGGGTCTAGGAAAAAAGGGCTATGGGTAGCAGTTCTACAGATTAAGCACCGATAATAATACGTCTTATTGCATCAAATAACTGCCTTTAGGGCACTTAAAATATTATCCTGGTTATTTAATTGAATGGAACAACGTGTCGATTATCATGTATATATAGACAATAGCCTTAAATATTTTCACTTTAATTTTTAACAAAAATTAAACCGACTTCAAACTAAAAAGCAAAAAATGAATTTGCTTCCCACAAAGTAATACGCATTTTCATTTAGTATATAAAAATGATTTAATAGTTATTTCATAATTTTGAAGTTGGTATTTTACATACAGACGAATTGAGAACCTCCTCTTTATTTGAAGTCGGTTAAAAATAGTAGTTTAAATCAATCTCATTAATTCCATTCTTACTCCATCTACGTTCACTTCATATTATTATAATCTAGCAACACCGTCTACGTCTACACTATGAGGTGACGAGATACATATGACTTGGCGACACAAAATGTACAATCCCATTATAACAATCATCTTCCCGTTCATTTCTCGCAGCTAAGATAGTAAATTTAAATTAACAGCCCCTTGTTAGTTGAACTATGTACATCTGCAGCGAAATGAATGTTCATTTGGTAAGCGAAAATCGGAATTGGGAACGCGATGTCACCCTTGAGTTTGGTGAAATTTTAAATTAAGTTTTTTTTTATAGTTCTCTATGCTTAGGTAAAGCGTATCTGGTGATACGTAATGTTGCTTTTAAAAGAAGATTTTTTTGAAATTATAATATTTAATAAGAAATACTAACTAGGTAAGAATTTAATAAACTGAATACTATTAAACCCTTTTAAGTAACTTGACAACTTGACCCTTTTAGTTGACAATGCAATGAAACTACTGCGTAATATAAAATGCCAAATTTAATCTTCACCGTCGCCTTTTAGCATTAAGTAACTAAGCTAAGAGAGTACCTACGTACAGACGACTACAAAAGTACACTAACACATTAAAATAAAAAAAAATACACAGTAAAATATTTCAACAATTGGATTGGTGTTCTCTGTATTAAATTTTATATAAAAATATTTTTATTTTACTAAGATAAATATTTAACCATATTGTAGATTTAAGAGGATTCATGAATGTGCGAACATACTTTTTCAGGCGACTGTACGTATGATATTTTAATTCGCGAATAGTGTCACCGCATTCGAGGAATATTCAGAAGCAGCCAATTTAGCCGTCGCCGCCGTCTTTATAGGAACTCTAATGAACACTCATAAACGAACAGTACTTAACGTATTGTCTCGGTTAGACGTTACCAGGACGCTAAGAGCTTTGAGACGTTATGATTTAGGTACGTATTATAATGGATATATTATTTTTAGAGATATTATTTTTATGTTATGACGACCGCTTGGCGCAGTAGGTAATACACCTGCCTTCTGCGCGAAGGGTCGTGGGTTCGATTCCCACACCGGAAAATTATATTTGTAATTTACATTTGTAATTTTCTGGGGTCTGGGTGTTGCTATGTATTGTATGTATGTATTTACAAAAGAAAATTAATGTATATGTAATTTATTCCGTTATCTAGTTGCCATAACACAAGCTTCGGCTTAGCTTGGAACTAGATGGCGCTGTGTATAAATGTCCTGAAAATATTTATTATTATTATTATTTATGTTAAGAAGTATTTAAAAGTCCTTCAAAAACGATTTAAATTGAGTTTGATAATCGAATGTCTACGTATATAGGTATAATTATATTAGTTTTATGCTTAATTGATTAAAACTGATGACTATGCAAAGAAATAAGTAAAGTACGTATTGGATCATAATAATGGTATCATTAGAACTATAAGTTCGGCGTATATTATCTGAAACTAAGCTTCGTTAGACTTTCAAAGGAATCTTCGGATGGTTAAATGCATTCACTTCTCATTTTATACTACATTTTACTGAAAACGTTTACTCCAAAAACAATCCATAATAAAAACATATTTAAAAAATATAAGTCTCTATATAAAAGTCATATTCGTAAAAAGCGATCATTCATCGTCACTGAAGCGTAAGTTACACATAGAATTTACATAATGATTCGGAACTAACAAAGAAAACTCCCCTGAAACAATGTATAGGCCCAGGAAATGCTAATACGCGTTCGCTACAAATTGATACTCGATCGTCGCTCATATAAAACACTCTGGCTGAGATCGTCCCATGAATAATAAAGAATTGTGGCACGCCGACGCGATGATGCGAGCTTTTTGGCGTCTACGAACATTCTAGAAGGCTCCTTAAGTTGAAGAATTGTATTTGTTTTATTTTTCTAAGAATATTGGCGCATTCCAATTTACAAATCATCTTTAATCTTCAATATTCTTTTAATTAAGTATCGTGACGTATTTTTCACAATACAGGGAACAAGGAAGTATTTTTGTTATGATGTTTTTTTTATATTGTGGGTGTAACCATGCCCCGCGGTGTACTTGCATATAATAAGCTTGTAATATTCACATATTCCTTCATCTTGAATCACTCTATCTAATAAAAAAACGCATGAAAATCGGTCGCGTAATTTTGAAGATCGAAGCATACAAAGGGATATACAGAACAAAGCGACTTTCTTTTATACTACGCAATGATGTGTTAATTAATGAACTTTCAGTTGTCCAAATTAAAACAACCCGTTAGAAAATTAAATTAGAAAATTAATCGGCCTTAAAAAAGGAGCTACAGTTACTAATCTATTTTATGTTTGTAATTTATTGAAGACTAATGTTATATAAACATTTTTCAATTTAAAAATATTTTTACGTGGCCTTGTCTGTTATAAGTTACGTAACCTTAAGATATTCCCACGGAACAGAATATTTCCCCTTTCTCATAAATGCTTTACAGCGGCTATAAAGATCAGAGGTATAACCCTTATGTAGGTTTAAATTTATAGCATGATAATATTAACAACGATATATCAGTAAAAGATTCAATATTTAGTTTAATTAGGATTGAATAAATCATGTTATACAAATACTAGCTGTTCCTCGCGACTACCCTCGCGTCGATTTCTTTTACATTAAGAAGTTTAAAAAAATATATTTTAAAGAACTTATGTGTAAATTTTATTCCCTTGTTTGAAAAAATATTCACATAAAAAGGTTATATTGGAATCTCAGAATATACATACTTTTTACTGAAGCTTTTCTACTCTTTGTCGTGTTCTGATGTTGCGTAGCCTTTCTCTATAATTAGACTATCCATCCTAAAAAACTTTTTTTATTCGAACTTCTAACTAACCAGTAGCAACCAGATAATCGCATAACAAAAAACAAACCCCTCATCTTTATAATATTAGTAACTATAAATAAAAAAAAAATGTTGCAACGTCTTGTTTGTAACTTTTTTTAAAAATTTAACATTAATTTATGAAATTATGATCCATAATTTATGATTAACAGAATCAAAATAAACCTGTATATAAATAGAATCAATAGGGGTTAATACGGCTTTGATGTTAATTTGCCTTGAAGGCAGTGGAGTAATAAATATCATTCGGAATTAAATCACTTTGTCGAATAACCGTGTACACGATTGACGATTAACCTGATAGTGTGCGTTTGCGGTGAACACGGAATTATTAATTTAGTGGATACGGTACAATTTAAACAAATGCTTAACACATATAAATATTGTTAAATAACGAATATGTTAAAACGATGTAATGCTCTTATTGCGTATGACATTAAAAAATACTCACACTTTCCATACTTTATTTATAAATTATGCTGATATGATGCTAATTAGATCAATAAACATGTGCTTTTATGTTGTTTTAATAAATATAATTGTCAGCAGAAAGGTTGTTTTAGAACTTAAGAACTTAATTTTCGCTCCTTTCTTTTACTTGTAGGTACTTATTTTTAAAACTGATTTGCCTGCCTGTACTTTGCTCGTACGGATGTAACAAAAAATATGCAGTTATTAAAAATTTGCACAATTAAAACTGCTTTGACACATAACTAAATCCGGCACTGTCCCACCTTACAATTGTATATTTTTTAAGTTTTGCTTACAACCTTCGATTTTCAAATTACGGCGTTCTATGAAAATTATATTACTTTCAGATTTCTGAACTGGTTAATAACATTGCTACGTGTACAAAAATCAAGAATTAATTAATTATTAGTATTTCGAAAATTCGTAGCTCCCTTACATTTGCGGTCGTGAAATACGCGGGTGTTTACCTGTGGCATTCGCAGACAATTAGCTATTTAAGCGATTTGAGCGCAGGTGTCATGACATGACGCTCCCGTTTCGGTAATGTTCACTGTTACACGTCACTGCGCTGATGAACCTTCATTTGTGTACGATTTTAGTGAATAAAATTATATTATATCATCTGTGATTAATTAAATTGTAAGATATATGTTCGATTTTTTTCTGAAATGGATTTTATAACAGGCTGGAAAATATAAAAAAAAAAAACAAAAAAAAAACGCGCGCGCTTTTAAAGAACAATATAAACATTTCCGGGGAGTTTTGGCGGGAATCGTGCGGCGTCTATATGTAATCTCGATTGAATATTCCTTTTTTGGTGCATAAAGTGATTTAATGTATGATTGCGATAGTGTATCATGCAGTAAACTAGCTAATAAGTGTCCAAGAAATGAAGAATTCATTTGAGAGCGCTTAGTAGCGCCGTTCCGATTGCTCCAAAATTCGTCTAGGTTCTTCGTAAAGCTCACTATCACTTTACGAAGGGCAGAACGAAACGACTGACTGACTCTACTAAAGACGACTTGATGACGATTTTACTTGACATTGGCAAAAAGCTAAACGCTAATGCCATAATATATAAGAAAGAAAGAAACATTTCCTTTCTTAAACATTGAGCGGTAATAAAAATATATATTAAAGTAAGTAGGCTGATAAGACTATTAAATTAATATTAACTTAGTACTTTGGGTATAGATATGCGAATAGAAGACGTTGGAAAGCAAAGGAAGTGAGCACAAAGCGACGCCTTTGAGGTGTCTCGACGGAATGGCCATAGATTAGAAAAATATAGAACAAATATATGAAACTATTACTATTGTTTCTTATAATTGTGAGGAAAGTTATTAAAAATTAGCTTAAACAGTTATTAACAATAACATAATTATCTAAACAGTTTGTTTATAAGAAAATTCAATAACAGTCGTTAATTCTTTACTTAAATTTTCATAAAATACGTTCAAGTAATAGTTTTAATATTTTAAACTGGATCACATTGCCCAATCTTATTCTAATTAGATTATAAAAGCGCAAGTTTCTATAGACACGTTGTCTGAAATCTAATTAGTCTATGGTAACCGAAAATGTACCGCAATGTCTGATTCCAAGCGAGTGCATCGGCCTTGAAAAGGTATAAAGATATTCAGCATGCATTGTCGTGTCTTCATTGTGCTACCATCAGCTGCGATAGCACCGTCGCCACCGGCCTCTTTGTCTACCTAATTGTTATACTCCGAACAAAGACTTTAGAAACAAACCTCATACTAGCATCCAGGCTAAACGCTAATAATAACATGTCTTCAAACAATCGTTCAATACTTCCGATACGATAGGAAATTGGCTACATTCTAATACGTACCTCGCCTTTGTTTACCCGATGCATTTCGAATTAAACGTTCGAAACCGTTTCGAACAATTCAATATATACAGGGGTTAAGCAAAATTTTGAAATTCGATCGAGCAATAATAAATCGGCGCGGTTGGCTCGGCGAATATAGCGCTAATGATGTTCATTTTCAAATTGGCTGTTCGACGTTTATTCGTTTTAAAATGCTTAGTCTTGAGCGACGGTGCGCTGAGCGCTGAGCGATCACCCCGCCAGCCAAGGCATCAATCATTTTTAGAGGGTTTCGCTTATCCAAGTTTTCTTCCTGCCTCCGTCAACTTTTACATCGAGTGATCTCCGCTAAACCAACAGAGCGCGTTTCGAAACCTCGTTTTGTATTATTTTTTGTTAATAAATAATATTATTTCTCAAGGGAAAAGGGGATTGGATTTCGTTAAATATGGTTTAGTAATTGAATTGAAATCTCTCAATGTCGACGTTCAATTAAGCTTTAGATTTTATGCTCGATGAAGGCATTCCTTTGTTTTCACGAAAATAATGCTGTAATTAATTTTCTATTTGTGTACAAATAACGTTAAACATTTTAATGTAGTAACTCCATCAATTGAAAAGGGGTACAATAAACCTGTTCATTAACATGTAGACAATTAGACTATAATATAGAATATTAGACTATTTGGTTTCAAGTTAATCTAATTTCCCTTTTAACTATACAACAAACTACTTGCTGACTATGATGTATACCTACAAGGGGATATTATAAGAACATAATATTTTAATCCAATAAAGCCATAAGATAATTGAAATAAAATCAGGTTAGGTACCCTAATTACGGCATATCCATAACAGAGGCTGTCAAAAGTGATTAATGTTAATGTCGGACGCAAGATTTTTAACTAAGTTGGGATTAAAATGGCTTACGGTATAATCGCGAGCTCGGGGCATCGTTCGTCATCCCCCAGTAAATTACAATGACACATCCGCCAGGGGGTTTTAAGCCAATTCAACTTGCGCCGATACCTGCGGCTAAATCTTAAAGACGTTAAAAATATCCTCTGAGTTATGCGCCTGGCGCTCTGCAATAGTGAATAAGAATTAATCTTTTATATGCACTTAGTAGTTCGTTCCTTAAAAAGGATATCAACTCCAATTTTTGTATTATCTATACTTCTGTACACTTTACGATTAGCAGTAAGCAGGAAAAAGAAAATTACGTAAAATCAATGAAATTCATTTCGAAACACGAACCGGGAGTGTGCATAATGGTTGGATTAGCATTTGTACTATAATATTTATTGCGTTTCGTTACAAGTTCGTGAGTAAACAATATCGGTTTGAGGGCCCGTTCGGAAACAATTTGCGGAAAAATCTGCATTGACGGAGTATGAGCAGCGAGGGTGATTTTTATATTTTCGCTCGCTAGGGAGATCGCGGTCTGATCTTTGTTTTACGAGAACGATTAAGAAAAGCATATTTGAAGTGTGTACTTGGGTTTTATTCGCGTCCCGGAGCGAAGGTGCGCTTCATTGATCTGTAATCGTTTTTTCGCCGGTTATTGCTGCCTATTTAACCGAGGGCTATGAGTGTGCCGGAGTATGGAGTCGATATGTTTCGTCATAATTAATTGCAGTAATCTACATTGATCAGTCGTCTATGTCAACTAATGATGTGTTAATGAACGACTCAAAATAACTTTACTATTTCGTTTGAATAATTTGCATACGTTCGTGTGATCACAGTTAACTGAAAAATAAAGCTGTAACAATTTATAACAGTAAGTAAATTGCACGTGAATTGTATGTAATATTTTATACCCAGAAAACCCTGTTAAGAGGCTGTTATCGCACTCAATTTTGTGGCGTAAAGAGTGTGGGCGTGTTGCCTCTGTTCACCGAGTGATTTGAATGCTAACCAGGCTCCCAGGAATCAGGAAGGGTTGTCTTAATTGTGCGGCGTTCGACCGCGCCAGCCCTGCATTTGAAAAGCTCACGTGCGATCGTGTTGTTCTTTTCACCTAGTAGTTTGTGGGAAGCGGTTTACCGATGTTTGCACGTCATAGTGATATTGGCTTTGAATGCAATGATATTTGTTTGCTAAAAAGAAACATCCGTTTTATAAGTCAACAGGCTCGCACGAATGTTTTTGTGTTTATGAATAAAAATTGTAACTACATATGGCCTATTAATAAATTAGATATTATTATGCCTTAATTAGGTACGTATGCGTGTATAAAAAAAACAAAAAGCTCTATATATCTGAGCATAAGCATAATACATCTGAAAGTATATCTAAGCCAATTATTAAAAATCTCTATGCTGAGGAAACAAATATTTGTTCAATTTAGAATACAAATGTCTCGAAATGGCGTGCCTACAGCCATCTGACTGGAACATTTGATAGTCAAAAAATTAATTGCAAGTGGCGTGGCCGTGATTTAGACGACCGAAATGTGGTCGTTAGTGCGAATTGAACGAAGGGGTTGTTCTCCCAACCCCATATAATTAAACTTTACTCATCGCGATATTTTTGATAATGGCTATCATGTTTTACATTGGAACGATCGTATTTTCTGTGTTCACGGCTCTGTGTAGTTTTAGTGCCTCTTAAGTGATAAGTTTCGATCCTTGCGTCACGATGCTACTCTGAGAGGTATTACGTAACGCAAACAACTATTGCTTAGAATTGTCTGGATACTGATTTATCCTTAGAATTAGTGTAAAAGCCTTCAAATATACACTTTTGATAGATAAAATATAATCGTTAAATCTTCTTATTCCAACATTACAATCTGTGCGCCCAAAAGCAGAACGAATTTATTTGATATTTCAACCGTCACAATTCATAAATTAACACGACACTGCTTTTGTTTCGCTGGAGCATAACGCGAAATAAAGGCGTATTAATTATTCAGCGCCACACTCGACGCAATCAGAATAAGTGCTGATGTTTCTGTCAGTTGCGGCGCGGGCGGGCGGTATACATGATTAGAATTCTTAAGCCCGCCGAAGGCTTGATTAGAGGAAATTAAAATCATTATACTCCTCCGCCGGCGCGCCACAATACCTCACTACCCTGACGTAAAAATAAAGGAAACGTACATAAAGAAGGCGGTCGCCGGAATCGGAAGCGGCACCATCTTGGAGCCGCCGGGCGGGAAAACAATGGATTCGTTAATTAACATTTTCTTACGCCTCGCGGCTGTCGAACGAACGGTTAATCGGACAAAATATTTACGACGCAGACGCTATGAAAATTCCGTGATGGAATTGAACGAGTGAAATTAAAGGGGCGAAGGATTATGAAAATTGTGTGCCATGCGCGACTGCTAATAACTGAAAATACAGAAAATGTATTAAGCATTAAAATTGTTAACACTCATACATATAAACAAAGTAATTATAAATAGTAGGTTATTGCATAGTTTCTCTATCAGTGTTTAACAAAGCTTTCTCGTTTGCTGCAGGCCACTGTCACAGTGAAAAATCACGTCATCAATATTGCTTGATAACGTACAAGCTAATAGAACGTACATTTTTCATAATTTTGTGCGATTCATTGTTGGAAAAATTTATGCATTATTTATAAGCAAAGTATCATATACACTACAACCATTATTACAATGATATTTAATGACAATAGTTTGAAATAAATATACTTATATTTTTTGTAATTATTAAAAAAACTTCTAAAGCTTGTTTTAGAAATCGTAGACCGTTATTCTGTATCTGTAAGCTGTCCATTTTGACAGCAAACACTTTTATTCCACTTGTATGGAGATTTTACGAGCCGCCATAAAGCCGTGTTGACAAATGGAGTTCCCTCGCAGCGTATTGGACGTTCATTGCAATCGCATTGACCTATGATGGAGTACGGGCATTTGTTAAACTGGAAGCCGAGTGCATAGATTCGTGGCATGATATGTGACGTATGGAATGAGTGATTGGAACCGTTCCGGATGGCTGCGCAATAATACACAATAAGGTTGATTCAGTTAAAAAGATGGTAGTAGTTAGTTGTCAAAATAACCTTTAAACCTTATGGCCAATTATAATACACGTGAGTGACATAATTGATAATTGTACTTTGTTCTTAAAACATTTTTACTATTATTACAAATACCACTTTACTTGTATTTAATAAGTAATTTATTTAACGTTCGATACATACAATGTTCTATTCTTGGTGAAATACATACAATGTTTTGGGCATATCATTTTAATTGCATAGTACTAATATTTTTTTTTCAAGTATCGTTTTGACAGTTTGGAGAGTTGCCATATATATAAAAATATATCGATATTCTTTTCTCTAAGAATATTATATTATTTTATCGAGAGACAATTACTGGTGAAATTTCGGAAATTTATTAACTAATTTTCCCTGGGCTTAAATCACTTCAACACCCTTATAAGATTTCAGTCTGATATTACATTTAAAACAGTTCATGTTACCTATTATAAAAATTATAATGACATTAACGTCACTGAAAAGTGTCAAGCCTTTTTACATGTATGACGTAGGTATGTCAAAACATTGAAAATAATATATGTTTGAAAAACCAAGCATGAACACTGGTGAGCTGCCAACGGTGCAGTAAAACATTGGATTACCGCTATTAATCCGATCCGGCTATAAAGCTGGTAATCTCTCTGTTTTCTGTCAATGGACAGCTCAGCGCGGACGTAATTAGTCATAGCGATTTTATTCTCACTTTTACGATTCCAAAAGTTTTGATCGATCCTTGCGAGGGAGATCAGATGATTTTCATTAGAAGTTTAAGGTTGTAAATTTTTTATTTGGCCATTGAATGGGTCCGAAAATCGATTTTAAAGTACTATTTTTAGATTTAGAAATCACTCTGAGAGTGTTTTGCTGATTCTTCGATGCGTTTATGCTAATTCGAAAAAAATAACATTGCATATAATTTAAAAATATATTTTTTAAACTTTGACAGACCTAATGAACGTCTTATTACAGCCAAAGAACGACAGGCAAGAAATAAAATAAAAGTAAGGTAATTTTCGTAGCTGGATATTCGCGTGTTTGTTTTAAAATTACAGGAATCGTCAGCGACGCAGTGACAACTCTGAAATGGCATAGAATGTTGAAGTACGAGACAATTGCATTAACAGTCACGGCACTGCATCGCGGTCTCAATTAGATAGGTATGATTAATTGTAATTTTTGACGGGCACCTGTCAATTTCGTAGCGCTCAACCCTTCCTTAATCCTCCCCAAGACGAGAGGTGCTGGGACGTCTCCTTACGTTCCCCCGGAATAAATTAGCTCACTCCCGGCCACATTGGGATATAAAATTTTGAATATGAATGGAAAATTTTGCATTTGTAATAAACCGCTTTCCCTGTAACGCCGCAGATGTGGTCTCAAGTACTGGATAAAATCGGAATCCCGGCCGTGTCGTTCCTCAGGTGGCTCGCCATAAATATTTATTAATTATTTTTTCAATAATCTCTCCTCTCTTGTATCCTCTAAGGACGGAGGGATATCTCCTTCGTTAATTGCTTTTTGTTTCATTTGAATAAGTATTGTTTTTGACTGCTCGAGCGTGACGGCGAGTTTTATAAAATCTCGACGATGAATAATTTAATTCTGAATGATTATATAAAGTTAATTGAATTCGTATTATAAACTTAGAATATACATAGAATTTCTATATCTCCGTTACGATAATTTATCTCAATTTATTAATTCTATGAATATCTATTTATCAGTTTGAAATTCTCTTCAAACATTATCATTTGTTTAGCTTGTAGGTAATAGTTAAATGCTGAGCTAGATTTTACATTAGTCATAAAAATATAAATGCCCCGAGCAGTATCGATGACCGATTGGGCCAATTTGTCCACGTAACGTCCACCCTCGTCTCATTAATTTTTTATTAGATCAAGATAGTTACGGAAGACGAATTCTTTGTTAATAAAACCAATTTTTGATAATACTACATAGTTACGTTTTTAAGCACTTTACGAGGCGGAAATTATACAGCAGCCGTGTTATTTGGCAAGCAATTTGACTCGTTCAACGACAATTTATTTAATTTTCTTATTAAGACAATTTCTTTTGAACTACGTTTCTTTTAAATGACACACAATTTAAGTCTAGCTATTAAAAGATCGAACGATTTTATTAAAATAATTGATTTTTATTATGTAATGATTGGTCAGAGCCCAGGTCCTAAAAGTGTGAAAATTGGCGTTGTATACCCGTTTCTTTTTACTTTTTTCTTTGTCATCACCAGATTTCAAAATACCCTTTTGAATTACTAATTAATATTAGCACGTTTTTTATTGAGAAGTAAAAGTAAGAAGTATATTATAATATCTCTCTCGAATAATAAATGCACAGCTTTAATTATAACTGACTCTCATCCATTTTCTCGTTCAAAATTTGTCTCAAAGCTATTGTAATGGTGTAATTTATAATCGATATGGCTACAATAGAGGGCTAACGAGCGCTATAATATCAATCTTCGTAAGACATTAATGAGAATGTCATCAAGGTATCGCATTGAAAGCGTGTCACTAGTCAAGGTTAAGCTTGAAATTAATTACTGAGTCATGATCATAATACATTGTTTATGTAGGTTTATATTATATAATATATAAAGAAGTAAAGTTTGTGTGTTTGTTAAATTGTAAGGGACAATCTTGGGATCTACTGAACCGAGTTTAAAAATTATTTAACCAATAGAAAGCCACATTACTGCTGAGTGTCATTATAGTGGCACGGGTCCGCTAGTCTTTAATAAAGGACACATAAAACGGCAAATAGAATCTATTGATTTAGATAGGTTTATATATTTTTAAGTACATCTTAGAAATTAATAATGGTTGTTTTATAAGTGCAATGCTGATTTGTGTACTGACGTTTATATGTCGCATCACGAATAGTTGCTTGGAAGAAATCGCTCGTAAACGATAAGGTCTATAAACCAATGTGTGAATGTGGTCTAAGTACGTTTTCAATTATTTGAATTTCTTTTTCGTTGCATTAAAGTGGTTATAAATTTAAATAAATAATAACCTGGCTATTATAAATGAAGTTTATTTACGTGTGAAATTTTGATTAAGCTAATGATTGTAATCGAAAGATCTGAATGTGATACAGTCATCAGTACATAAAGAACATATTAATGACTAAATACATATCACGTATCTCTATGTGACATGTTATCAATAATCGGGTCCGTATTACAAATTGGCCAGGACTCAGGTCAGCGGATAAACATCGCTAACAAATTAACCCATTCGGTTTCATATGTTTGATACGGCTCAGTTATCGGGACATCTGCGTTACGACATTGATTAAAATGCTTCGATTCGTTGCTTCGTTTTGACATAATATTGATGCGAATGGCAATATAGCGTTGATTAATAGGAGACATTGCGATAAATATTAATATGTTATTTTCTATCATTTCTTAAAATAGAAACAATTTAGTTTTTGTTGGACTTTATTACTGCGACAGAATTTCTTTCATAATTTGAGGTAATTTTAAATTATTATTGTGTATATTCGATATTGTAGCAACAGAAACTCGATACGTATTCACTCAATAAAAAAATACACGGTCGTCTATGACCCAACTGTCCTTTATAAACAAGATTTTAGGTATCTTTTATATATTCGAGAATTATTTTTCACCATATCTTAGTTATTCCAATTTTAAAAAATAACAATTGAATTACCAAACTTACGCACTCAAAACAAATTCAAGTCTATCTATTACAAACAGAACGCTACATTCGACGCTAATGATCGGATTGCGTGAAACTGAACAATATCTCCGCGATTGACTCCCGAGGAAATGAATAGATTTCATTTTAGTGTCATTTATGGGTTAATGGACCGCCCGTTAATGTCACGTTGGCGCGGTGTAAACACCGGGTACGTAACTGCCAAATTACTAGTTGACAGATGTTAATGTTCATTGGCTCAAGTGATTTGCTTACAATCGAGGATTCGTTCATTTGTTATGCAGGTTGTTGGTTGTTCGAGTAGATTTAGAGATGTCCGTGGAAAGCCGTACGAAAGACGGTGATACGAACGATAACTTAGGAAAACAGTACATTTGTACTTGGTACAATTTATTAAAGTACAATTTATTCACGTACGTATTGAATATAGATTAGAAACAAAACAAATTATTACGTAATCTATACATATGTTGGGTTAAAGGCATCGGATAGATCGGGTCACGAGGTTTTTCACATTAATATACTACAACTATGTCACTCGCAAATTAGTCCCCTATCATTAGCAGAATAAATTTCAATTCTAATCAGAGACTTACCGCTACAAAAGAACAAACCGTTTGACAATAATATATAACAATATTATAGACATTCTTATAATATAACTATAGATTAATAGCTAGTAAAATTTATTTGTTCCTTCGATAATGTTATAATCATAGCAGTTATAATGTCATATGTCAGGAGGTCGACGTTTTCTCGACACGGCAAGTCGTCGTCAAGCGTGTAGCGTGCCCAATAAAACACGGCTCAATTACATCACAATGTCTTCTTTGTATTTTCCCCGAAAAAACGCCCTAATAAATAATACCGTATGTCATTTCTCAGCACGTATGAAATTTATAACACGGAGCGATTTCGAACGGCAATTTATTTGTAATAGAGCTTTGTGCTTGATACGATATTTTGGTTTTGATTTACGTTAATGCTGTATTAATGAATATTATTAAAAAAGACTGTTTTGAGTGACTTGCATAGGTGTAGTAATTGATTTTGTTGTCAAAAATATTAATTCCCTTTTTGAAAAATGCAAGATTCTATATCGAAGATAAATATAGTAGCATAGAATTCTATAGTTAATAGTTCGTGGTAAAAAGAAAACAAAAGCAAATCGCTCAGCGCGTGCTCGTAGAACCATTACTTAAAGAAAGTCGTGACGCTCTTTCAACGGCTTTTCCGATAGTTATATTACTATATATTGAGATGTCTTTATATTTTAAAACTATTTTTTTTTTGGATTAAGCCAGTATACCGCGTTTTTATATAACCTACTACAAAAGTGTATAGCTGTAAATTTGTGTACAAATAAAAAAAAACAAATGAAATTCGACTATACTATTCCTATAGGAGTCCAAAGTTTTCAAGTCATGCGCGGGACACGCGAAAAAAATGTTTACATAAACAAAAATACATCAAAACATTTGTTTCTTCTTGTAGATAAACTGATAGGTAGTCGTATCGCTATGTCAATACTCGTATATCAAGTATCGACGGGAGCAAAAGGCGGCATCGAAGCGATTTGTGACTTAATCACTTTATTGGCGGCGGGGGAGCCGGCTTATCACGGCGAAATGTCGTTGTAATTCAACTGATATATGAGTAAACAAGCTTGCACTTTTCCTCAACGAATTTAGCGGTCACAGAGGCCATAAAGTTGACGCCAAAGTTTGTATTGCGTTTGGGGAGATCCAAGTGGCTTTGGATGTCGTTTTTTAAGCGATTTTAAAGTTTACTTACCTTGTCTGAGCTGTTCTCATCGCAGTCCCTTGCATCTGGAAAAATTATACATATTTTATTATATTGTCAGACGAAGTGCTTCAAGCTTACTAAAAGGTTATTTATTGCCTCAATATATATACCTACGCCTTTTTAATATTTTCTATTTTTTATTTACTGTTATATTTTTGATGCAATAAATAAAATATTATTTCTCTATGTTTTTTTCTATTAAATTATTTGCTTACTTTATCTTCCGATACAAAGGAAATGTTAACGTTTGATACTAAATTTATTCTCATATTTTTCATAAATTCACCGTTATCTAATACGTATGTGTATAGGAACACAGCTCATATATCCGGAATTAATAACAATAAGAAAGGGGTACCGGCAGTGTGTACACGGGGATCTTTACCCGTTTGCTGATTAGCTTCAGAACACCGCACGCACCGGACCTAAATATGTTTGTACTACGGCTTTCCCAGCGCCCAATGTACCCAATGTACCCAATATCAGTCCCTGCCGAGGATCAGCCATTACATAGCCTCTTAACGGCGGACGGTTTTAATTAAAAACTTCTTCCATTAGCATGTGTTCGTCCAATGCTACGAAATATTATTTAATTTTCACAAACTTTGCGATTGCAGCTCGAAAGATCGATGTAATTATAAAGACGTCACTGTCAGTGATTCAGGTTTTGGACATGGGTGAGTGAGTGCTATGAATTTAGTTAACTATTGTATTGACTTAATATTATATTTAAATTATAAAGCGTCTATTTGCTTATTATTGCAGTTTGCTTAAAAACATTTATATTATAAAAGAACTACTCAATTTCCGTAGCTTAATTAGCGTAATTTCCTTCTTATATTGGTTTAAAACACAAAATATGGTTCTTTTTATTCTTAAAGTGTATATTCATTCTAAAATGTGCAGATAATTCAAGCAAATGGCCGACGCATTTCATTACGTAATATCCTCATATCGATTATGAATCGAATATTGCTGTTGTATTCTAAGTGGGTCAGGCTCCTAAACAAACAGTTGGAGTGGCTCCATCTTAGTAATATACATGAGCAGGTGCACCCTCGACGCGAGAGTTGGAAAGTATTCACGTTCAAACATTCCTCGTGTATGCCTGGCCGGTTTTAATCAGCCGGAATCGCCCCTAATGTTTTTACAATGTATTTTGTAGTAGCTTTCGTTTTATGTATAAAATGTTAGTAAGTATCATAATAAATAAACGCTAACGTGGCATTTTGTAATCACCTGTATATTTTTTACAGTTTTCTATCAAGTCGTTCGAGCGTAGTGTCAAATTGGTTTTCCATGATAAACAATCGAAAGTATGATGAATGGATACGTAAGTAGAAAAAATATCTTTATACCTATCTACTACTTTTATGACTAATACTTTTTAGAGATGAAGAGAGAAATTGTTATGCCTAGTGAATTGTAATCAACTATTTTAATTCGTAGTACAAACATTAGCATTGAAGACGTTAACAAGTGAACCCATACCTAAATCCGAAGCTATTATTATGCGACCTGTACAGTATTGACACTGTGTCCAATTGTACGTTGACAACCGTCCCATGTCACTATTTCTATTTGTGTTCCCTTGCCTTCTATCGGAGATAACTGATGTCGCTAATGTGTATTCAGATATATTCTATTTGATAGAGAAACGTCTTGTTCCTCAATAGCAATCTTGATGTACATCAAGTTATATTGATAATGTTTGGAAAATTTTGCCTTATAAGTTATGACTAATGTTCCTATTGATAATTTATAATTGCATTTATCTAAATGCCATTAGGTGGCCGTTACGCCGGCGAGACTTGTCCAATAGCCAATCAATCACACAAATTATAGCACCGTTAGCTAACGTCAAATTTGTTTGACTTAGCGGAAAGTTGAGCACGCTTATTTATTTTTTATCAATTTCATCCGGCCGGCCTTAAAAGCGTCGCTCCGTTTTATTGTAGGGACGTGAATTAGCAAAAACAGAATGGATTTTGGCTGTGATTATGTCAAAAATAATTAATTATTATCGATTTGGTAGCGGGGTGCGGATTGATGGGAGGCACCGAGCGTGGAGCGGCTCTTTAAAATTGGGAAGCTAATTACTTGCGTCTAAAGACGGCTCGCGATGGGGACACGACGAAGATTAACGAGATTCTTAGTTCTTTTAATACAAGGTTTGAATCCAATAACAAAACACAAATGTATAGTGTATCCGATTTACAGTCCATGCGAGGGAATTTGAAAAGGGGGATGTGTGAAGGGTGGATCGGAATTTCTTCATTCATTAAGACCAGGCCGTTTCGTGATCGGCTTGCCCAAACAGCCACTGTACACTTCTTACGTCTAAAGCAAACTTTAATTTGGGCTTGTCACTGTAAACGCAAAGGGACAGTTAATAGAATCTAATGAGCTTATTCTTGCTTAAAATTTAATAGGTCCGGTAATAACAATTGATTAAATAGACAAAAGATAAACCGTCGGAAGAAAAGCAATCTCTGTACCATCAATAAATCAAGAGTCGAGAACTTTATGGCGAGAAAAATCACAGTCATCGGCCTCTTTTAAATTAACGCCATTAGCTTCAAGATTTCCTCTTCGAAATAAAGTGCAAAGATTACCTCTCTTCGTTCAAACGGACCCAGTAATTAGTAACGCTCGAGTTTTATTTGTTGACGTTCATTATTCGTTGATTTTGAGAGTTGTGTGCGAGAGGGACGGCGATGTATTTAGCTTTGCGAAGAAAGAGAGGTCGCAACTTCAATCGTGAAGCTGCACCTGCCACCGCACGAATTTGCAATTTAAATTCCGAACGAATATTACGAGAGGACCTCCTTAACACGACATCTGTTTAAATCGTCGAAGATAAAGTGACTCTTGTGGCTTAGAACTCTTTACGATTGAGATTTAATTGAAATAAAACAAATCTAGCGATTGCGGTTTAGAATCAAACTTGTTCAAGTTGTGGAATTATTTTAACGTCTCTATTAATGTGAGTTGATAAAGGGGTGATAAATTGTACGTCAGGTTATAATTTGGCAAATTGATTGATACGATTCTGGATGATATATCGTGTAAGGTAGTGGTATGGAGAGGCCCGCTAATAGGTGTTAGTGGGTAAATAAAGAAGTGCGGGCGGAGCTTTGCGTCATTAATAACTATCACCCTCGGCTACTTCATTTATAATCAATCACATGTGCCTAACTGTTTCGGATAGGCTTATCTGGAAAAATATTTCTTTGGACTTAATGAAACAAATATATCATAAATATGTGGTGACTTTACATACTTACATAATCTGATATATCCTTACTTTGTTTAATGAGGGTTTTTGAAACACATGTTTCTTTATACGTATAAAAAATATTGACCAATATTTCAATTTACGCCAGTCCTTAACAGTGTAAGGAACTTGTAACTCAGTATATAGTCATTAGCAGTTAAAACTTCGTTCCCACACGATCAGTTCCATACACGAGAAAGAATGACTTGTCGGAAGGAGTTAATAATCTTATTAATTTGTTAGCGAGTAACCCGCGGCAACCCGCTGGTCTCGACGTTCTTTGTTATTAATGAGAACACCTCATCTATCACATTAGCTGAAGGGCCTGTGAAAATCCTAACACATTACACCGACCAGCCTTACCTGACACTTCATATGGTTACTCGTATGTAAGTAGCACCGTTTGTAATAGGTCATCGCTAATTGGCCGAAGTCTCAAGAGTTAATACAATAAATTGTGCGAGAAGAAAATGAAACATGGTATTTCATTAATCAAATCAGTGTATGAGTCGTGATACGATATTTTGGGAACAAAAGTCTTTATTCAGAATCTGTGATTAGCTGGTACAATTCTGTAGGCAGTAAAATTCTGGTTATCATAGTTTATGACAAAGGGATTATGGCAAATAAATAGGAGGTTTCTGTGAGACGCACATTAATTATAGGCAAACTATCCGCTTTGATCAATTAAATTTTATTACATGCGTTAATTAAAGGGTGGGTTAAGTGAAAGATTTATTGGAGGTTTATCCTCATAACCGTAGATTACTCAATACTAGGCCCGGCCCAGTCTTGGACGATTAAAGGACTATTGAGCTTTGAGATATTTACTAATTTCGAGGAACTTCAGTTAATGAAATTTCCTAGGTTTCTTAATAACAACAAATCTAAACAAAACGCAGTTGATATTATTGTTCTAGTTTCAGTAGCGGCTAATTGTTGTATTCGAATGTAAATGCGGTAATTAATTCGGTATACACTCGTAACTCTTAATACAGTCACGGTGCGGACAGAACAACAATACAATTTTACGGCGTGATATATGCACCATTAATCCTAATGCGAACGTCTGAGCGAGGATGTAGCGAGGTGGTGCGGTAGTCATTTGACTCATAATAAAGTATGATTTCTTAGCCGGGGACGCGGCCTACGCGGATAATCACTCCTCAGGCGTACCCGTGTAATTCCTTAGTGCATAATGAAAGTTGATTAACATTATACCCGTGTTCTCGTGTGCGTGTGTGTGTCCGCCGCAGATTCCGAGTCCTAATTAAGAGCGAGGGAAGGAGGGTCGCGGCCGGCGGCGGGGGCGAAGTATCGATCATCGCCCGCCAAGGAATCGACGCAGGGACCCGCAAAAAGGGGATGCCCTCATCTCAAAATCAGCGGCCGACTAAACCCGCTCTCAGCACATGTGTTTTGATTTAAACGCACGCTAAGGGTCAGTTTAATTCGCGTGTGCGGAAACGGAACGCTCCGGGCGCGATTTGCAAATCCGATGTGAATAATTACACGGCTTACGGACGCTTACCTACTGCCTTATTGCGATTTGCATATTTTCTTGTGGCTTAACATAGCCGGTCCACGTGTCCACTTTGAATATCAACACGTTTCGCAAACTCCGTTTCTAGTTTAAAATAATTGAGTGGAGTTATTGGGTTTACATAACGTCCATCCTTATTTCTGATCTCGTTAACGGGAAAATACAAACAAGAATTCGTTACAAAAATGTTAAAAAACACTTATCGCGCGCCAGTGCAAATCGTCGGGTGTCACTTGACTCCCGGCGGCGTCGACGAAATCAGAAAAGTAACAAAAATAACAATCAAATAGAGCATCCGAGGAAATGAGATCTGAAGGAATGATCACGCCCGACCCCGGGGACCGGTTGCCTCTTCAAAAAGGACTTAATCTCTCAATTCGCTAAGGAGTTAAGCTTTAAAAAATATTTCGACAGCTAACAAAGAGACCCCTCGCTTCGCGGTGTCTTTGACACGTCACCGCTGGATTTTTTCCGCGAGATCCTTTCAGGCGGGATGTCACTCCGTTTGTATCGGCTTTGTTGTGAGAGGTTAAGCGGCGGTTTATTAGGCTCGGCTTCCTACTCGCAAATAGAGGGGTAACGTTACGTGATTTTTATTTTAAACCATTGACGACAAATTACAGCAATACCGAAATGATTGCCGAAATTAATGATCGCTGAAAGACTATCTACAATCTACATGTAAGCGAAGCCCTCTTACAATCAATATGAAAATGTGACGAGTGGGGTCGCTTGGCAGCCGGCGGTCCTTAATTAAGAATACGTGACAAAAGACGAGACGTGCACACAAACACAAGGCACCGAAAAAGGTCCGGATTACGTAACCCTTTAGAGCTTTTGATTTTAAACGCGTGAAGTGCCAATGCCGGAATACGGAGTCTAATTTGTAGGAGACTTGTCAAATCTGGCTTCGGTTTCCCCTTCATTTAATCGAGCCACTGTTGCATGTGATGTCGATATGAATGTTGATACAATGGAATAATAGCGGAGGCGGTCACTATGGTTACCCGGGGTTGGACGGAAACCATACTTGAAAGGAGCTGTGAAACGGTTTAATCCGCGTTTGACCATTTGGGTTGGGTCAGCGTTTTGAGCGCTGATTCGGCGCAGTTGGCGAGATAATTAGCAGGCAAACACGAACTACCTGAACAACTTCGGTGGGCCATTCAGGTGCTCTGCAAACACTGCTTGCAAGAAGTTTAACAGCAGTTTAATTGCGGTACGAAAACAGAAGCGCACTGAAAACATTTTAGTTTTCAAAAGAACCAGTCCGTTACTGAGGTTAATGTAAGGCCAAGTTTCAAGTGTATTGAAATGTTAAGAGTCGTAAACATTACATTAAATATTTTATATTAGTTTGGCTTTAAGCTCATATTTCGTTTACTGAAGTTGCTTTGTGGACTTTATTTCAGTTGTGACGGAATTTCTTTTTTTTTATTCTAGAGAAAAGAAAATCTGATATCTTCTGGAAAATGAGTAATAACTTCAGCTATGTGCACTTCATAAATCTAGGACGTCATCGGCAAAGACATAAAGGTGTGGACATAAGAACTGTCTGACTGATCAACTACTATGAACTCTAAAGCCGTGTGTATATAACAAGGTAATATTCATCAGAGCAAATCTTGCCGGCGGAATTTGATACACTTTCCAACACAATCGTAATGTATAATTGCGTTAAATTTTATGTGTGTAAATTAGGTGAAAGTTCATCCATGAAAAATATCTATTTTTTTGTAATTATTTGATCCATCTACTGTATATAAAAAATCATGATTTTGCAAGTCATCTCTCACGAAGAAAAAGAGGAATGTCTGATCTAATTTATCTCATTGTATTGACATGGCAGTGGATTAGTTCGATTCGTCTACGCATTTTCTCATATAATTTACCGTACTGGTTAATTTCATTAATTTCCCCTTGAACACGCACTAAGAAACCAGTCCCTATATTCGGGGCCCAATAGGGATTTGGTCCCAATTATGTATTAACCAAAACTTGGCTATATCGGATCGCACGCGAGATCGCCAGGGATTATGGACTTTGTTCGAGAAAGATCTACATCGTTCAAATGAAAGCACTATTTTATCACGCAATCAGTGTTTGAATAATTGCGACTTTATTTTGAAGGCGCTAAATTTCAAAGCATAGGATTAATCAAAAATTTATTCAGCATAATATATTTAATGACAAAAAAAAAAAATCGTTGTTGTGACGTCATCAAACGTTTAGCACAACGGTTTAAATTTCTTTCAATCGTCATTTAAGGTAAACACGGCACTAAAAATAACTCCAATTAAAAGGCAATCACACATTAACGAACATAAAGCCTAACGCCGCGAACAAATGACATAATAACCCATATTAACCAGCAAATAGCTGTTGTTCATTACGTCCCAACCCACCTCGG
>JADANM010001810.1:3095851-3123896 GCA_026213755.1 Eurema hecabe
TACATGTAAATGAATTTGTAAAACCAGGATCCGGTAAAACCAAATTTATATTTAAATCTGGTAGAACTTCTATTAAATAGTCTCTTCGTAAAAGTTACTCTTTACCAAAAATTTGTTATTGTTATACTTTTTTTTTCATTTGTTGTCTTGACGAAATCACTAGACTCTATAGCTTATAAAATAACATTATTTTTTAAACTAAGATTATTATTTGAAACAAACCTTAAATAATTAAATAAAGCTAAGAGTTAAGAACACCTTAATTCTAAAAGTGATAAATTCATATCCTAGCAACGCACTATCTGCAAAACTATATCCACGTTATGCGGAAGCAGGATGCGTTCCCAGGCAGATAAATGCATACGATTACACGCCACAGGTGGCATATAACATTTTTTAGTCCGGGCCGCAGTGAACGGGCCTGATAGCCGGCTTAATTCGGAGCCATCCGAATCGCAGTTTGTTTTTATTGAAAGCCGTGGGAAATGGGAGCGTGTCCGTTGCAGATGTTTATTATTTAAACGATATTTTGCGGTTTTTACCGAATGAAGCTTCACGTTTGACCTTTTCAATTTGAATAATTGAATCGGAAATGATGTTATTTTTTATTACGCGATGGGATTTGCATGTTATGGATTCTATAGAATTTTAAAATATTCCAATGGTAACTGTATGTGTACGAAAAAGTTTGGTGTTTTCTATTTCAATATAAATTCGAACATAAAATAGTACGAAGTTTTGATAAATAGTGTCATAGTTGACAATCTACCGACAGCATCATGAATGTGATAAAAAATACTAACGAACTCGCGTTAACGAATGTTTTTCGTAGCACACATCATAAATATATCGCCCCATATAACAATTTTTACCAGCCTTCTCTTTAAAATTCCCGACCGGTGTGCCCAATTCACAGCAGGGTGTCGCTCAAAATAATTATAGCTCGCTTGACAAATTGTCGGTAAAGCCTACGTGTCGTAACAATTTGATACAATTTTCACCGTTTTCCACGCACGGGCCGATTTGCATATATGCAGGGTGAGCTTATGCAAATATTTTTTTACGTACTGTTTACCCTACAGGAAAAGGAAGGTCGGGCGAGGCGTTCTAAAAAGATTTACGCTCTTTGTCGGATCATTAAGTGCGGAACTAATTTGCTTACCTTTCAAATGTGTTAAACCTTCCTACCGGATAATTACTGCCGGATAAATGTCCCCGTAACGTGATATGCAGATTTTCACCGTTCTTGTTTGTTTTTACCTTATTTTATTTTAGAATTGGTTATGTGCCTAAGCTCATTTTTCTGTATTTTTTAATTAGATTATATCGGTTTAATTATATATCCAGATATAATTATGCGGTTGAAATATTATAATTTATAAGTCAGTGGATGAGTACTAGAGAAAGTTGTTCAAGATTTATTTTTAATTTTCGCGAGGCAGGGCTTCCTCGTCAGCGATATTGAGCATGTGGGAATCGTCGAAATTAAATTTTCTTTGTTTTCTCTTAGGCTGCGGGCTGGCGTTATTAAATTTCCTTGTGTTTTTTAACACAAGCGTATCATTAGATTGAGGGTTTCCGTCAAGAGGATATCGCGGTTGGGGGAGCGAGCCAAGTACCTAAATATATAGGAAAAATAAAAATTTCGGCTACTTAACGTGTTTGGGTGGAAGGTTGCTCATATCTTGACTAAATTTTTTATTTGGAAAATAATTATAGGCACTTCGCGTATAATTGGGCAACAAAATTGTTATGGAATTAGCGGGCGCTATATTATATTTACTCCATCAAAGCAGCATGAGATAAAAAATATTCCCTCATTAGATCCAGATTAGAATTCTTCCTCTAACATTTTTAGTAATCAGCTTAAGATTAGTTAGCAAGGCGAATAAAACTCTTTGAACGTCAAAATAAGTAGAGACACTTCCCCACCGCCGACCACAAAGACGCTTGAAGTGGCTTCCACGCTAAGTATAGCCGCGACAGAATTCGACTGGCTTTTTCCACCTTAAATATACATATTACATTACGTGAAATTGCCCATTTTTTCCACTCTCCACCCTAGCAATTAGGGTTGCTTGTGTATAAATATTGCACGGTGCTCATTAAAGTGCGTGTTCGTTTTATACATTTTTATCGTTGCTTCGGACGGTCGTTGTAAGAACGTCGTGATGTCATGAATAATGAAGTTATGTTGTACAAGGGAAGTGGCTGTTTATAGGATAAGCGGAGGACAGGATTACTTCATTTCGGCTTTATTTTCGTCGAGATCATTTTGTGTAAACGGATACTTACTTTGATCTGCGGGCGATGGTACTCGCTGGCGCAGAGAGGCCTGTAACAAATATTGGGCTTTAGAATTGAATGTAAATTATCATCTTCATATACACGATAAAACATCCATTAAGTATGCATGTAAATTTGTACTTGAATATTTAATTTATATTATGTATACAAGTAGATTATAGTACGACAAGATAGTACGACGGTATCGCTATTTAAAATTGAAAGCTGTAAATTTTTAACTAAAATTATTAATAACAAACAATTAAAAGATCAATCATAAAGATGAAATTAATTAACGTCACAAACATAAAGAACATGAAAAATTAATAAAATTTTAATGAAAAAGCGTAACACAATCCGTTCTTATCGTTCCGTCTCAAAAATTCGTTTCAATTAAGTTTAAAATTAAAATACAAGACATTCGAATGATTAAGCGTCGCCTTCGAGATTGCATTTCAACAATTAACGCATTAAGCCTCCTCTGCCAATAAAGAGCAACTCTTAATTAACAGGGACTGTTAAAAATTGAGTACAAATTCAAGTAGCGATCTCTCCCTGCTAGGGGATCTAGTGAATGCCCCGTAATATTTTAGTTTGGTGGAAACAAAACGTCGCAGGCCGAGGGTCGGGCTGTCACGTAGACACAATAAGCCTTTTAATTCGATTCGTCAAGACGGACCAGAGACAAAGGCGCGGAGTTATCATTCAATGGGGCACTCTTACCTTTTCTTATTACTTACTATGCTATTGAGGTGTTGCCGCTACACACAGCTTGAACGTTCGACAAACATTTTCGTTAAGGAAAGTATATGTTTCAATTTTCAAATACTTTCAATGTGTTCTAAGCATTAAAAATGGGTTAAGTTTAATTTATTAAAATTTCTTGATATCTTGTAAAAGGTTAAAACAGGCAGACATTGAAAGTAGTTTTTCCCATTATTAAATATTCGTAGACCCTGACATCTCTGGTATGTATTGCCAGCATATAAGAGATTTGTTAGCGCATTTCTTAAATTATATCCTCACTTGTGTACAATCTAAAATATAATAATCTTTATTAATAGTTGAAATTATTCAGTCATCAATATCTTTATACTTTATCCTGACACACTAAGATCGTGTAAGTATGTGAAAAAAAAACTGGCACAAAGACTTTACGTGTGAATTTTTATCTTAAGATACATTATCTTGAGATATATCTCAAGCTCCGTACCGTGTGTATCGTCGAGTGCACTTGATCCCTCGAGCCGTGACCCGACTACCGATTGTCAGTTAACAGTTTTATTTGTTGTCTCTCTGTAAAAATACCATCGGAAACTACTTGACAACTCAAATTGCTGCTTATAGATGAAATATAAATTATCGGGAGCTTCTTCTTATTTCTTGAAATATTTATTTAATATTTTGTGTTGCAAAGAAGTTATTGGGTACAAAAAAACTTTTTATGTATTTTAACAATTAATTATGCAACTAAATCAATTTAAGACGCAAGACTTAATATAGATTACTAAACTATTCATTGACCGATCTAATCTATAAGTGAAAATTGAAAAGAAATCTTTTCATTAATTTCCAGTGTCACGAACAGTAATGTCTCGAAGGACTATTTTTATACTATAGTTGAGGTATAGAAACTTCGCGGATGAGTCAGTAACACCTACCCGCTTCAGAAAGATGAAACACAGTAGGGTTTTGAACTCTAGAAGTCCAAAACAATCCATGGTCTTTTCCCTGAGGCCCATAAGTACCCAATGAGGCCCACAAAAAGGGAAAGAAAATAAACTAAATTTAGTCAGAGCAACTACGTCTAGTCGTGTTGACACGATAAATATCCCAGTTTATTCTACAAAGCGGCAAATCCGCGATCATAAAGCGAAAGAGCTTTAATTAAACTAATGGTTTACTAATGTTAATTATCCCGGTCCCGATGACTCAAATTAAGACGAATGATATTATGCTTGTGTCGTCTGGATATTAAATAATGTTCCGTTGATTGTTTTTGTAATTAAGTAAAATAGTTTATGGAATTACTTTACGTTTTGTGAACCGTGGTTTCACTTATTCCTGATCAAATATATTTTAATATAACAAGTTTTTGTCTCTGGCAAGCACACTTTGCTCAATAAATAGTATCTATATTGCTGATAAATCTATAATCTAAGATTTTAAATGTGTCGTATTCACAAATACCGTCATCTATCCTATCTTA
The DNA here is from genome assembly GCA_026213755.1 of Eurema hecabe. Classification (NCBI taxonomy): domain Eukaryota; kingdom Metazoa; phylum Arthropoda; class Insecta; order Lepidoptera; family Pieridae; genus Terias; species Terias hecabe. The sequence continues at coordinate 3,100,347 of JADANM010001810.1, forward strand.
TTGAGTATGAATTATACGATTATATTATAAATCAGTCTTATATTTTTACATTTCTTCATACTTACATATTATATTAATTCGGGTAATATTGCCTATAATTTGAAAAGGAAATTATAAGCAAAATTAGAAAGTTATAGGTAATGTTCGTTAATGAAAATTGTCAACCATACGTAACTGTAATGTTGTTTTGAAGTTTTATGTTTTTATATTTTGCGTTATAAAGGCCATAAAATGCCATAAATAATTAACGAATTAATCAAAGTCTTATTAAATGGCCGTTAAATCACGCTAATTGCCCGCTCATAGCTCTTTTGTTTTATATTTGCGGCCCAATTTTTTGTTGTCCACGAGCGGTGAATGGAATTCTTTTATTTGTCGCGAAAAGCCTGTTTACCAACAACCTACAAAGGATGCTTTAAAATTATAACCGCGATAAATTAAAAGAAACAGGAAATATCTAACGGCGAAAAAAGGGCCATTATTTTATATTTTATTTATTATAAAGTTTTGAATTTTGGCCAGTTTTTTAATTGTTCTTTTAATAAAATACGGTTATTGTGAAAGATATGCAGACAAAAACAATTGATTATTTTTAAAAACGTTACATTGATTCGATGATTCAACATAAATTGGTTTTTAATGTTAATACCTTTATCAGTTTGTAGATAGGGCGGACTATCGTGTGGTCATGTATTTTTAAAAAATAGGTTAAAAATCAAAATACAGAGCTGGGTTAGTAACTTCACACCTTAGAGGATATCAGTGACGTCATGACTCATAAAATTAATGCATTTTAAGGTTTATGTATAAGGAAATAGCCGAAAAATACGTATCCTTAATTTTATTAATCATCATTAAATATTTTCTTATGCATCGCTTATACTTCAATATAATTATTTATTGCATAGACAATTAATACACTAGATGACATATAAAACTATTCGTTTCGTTTAATCATTTGATGGCTTAAAAAAACTCTTTGAACGCGGCAGGAAATGTCTCTCGGAGCCATTGTACTGCGCACTGTGGTGGCCCCCGCCCATCGTCTAATTGTCTTCTTACAAAGCACTAAATGACAATGGGCGACACTATGGCTAGCTTTGATCTTGCGTATTTGCCGTTAGTAAATTGTAGTGTGCTTAGTATGATTGCTAATAGGTCAGATTGGACATCGCTTATAGTAATAGACATGGACTAATTAGTATCAATCTGTCATATTATAATACGCACAAATATGATTGTTCTAATGTTTTCACGTGCAAGTTACATATTAAATGACGTATTTAATTTGGAGGAGTAGTACCTACCCGCTGAATTTCTCAACTGTACGCCATAGATTAAATACCAAAGACAGCTAGTAGTCAAATATTGTTTTAAAATGGAACGTCTATACGTAAAAGGCTGGTAACACTCGTGATAACGCGAGTGACGGTTTACTTCCTTATGAATAGAAATAAAAAAACAAATATCTCTCTCATATTCCCATATCATCATAGCCGTAGGTACGCCAGGTAGCCAAACATCGATAAATAATCCTTTAAATGTTCACGAAATAGGGTAAATAGACAAACTATTTTCTACGCCAAATGATATTAGATAACAATTATTTGATTATATGTGCTAAATTAAGGTTTCGATGAGGAATTGACCCTAAAATGTAACGAACCGAGTATCATATTGACCAATATAATAACCGATACTGCTCAAAATATAGACACATAATATTAGTGAATCACATAGCGAATATAAAATTAAGGACACGTGGCATTTTACCAGGTACCAGAATATAAATTACGACAGCTGTGTCTGTGTGTTAAGCTCGGCTGCGGGTGTGTGCGTGCGCCTGAATTAGACGTGAAACTTTCAAAGTTTTCCCAAATTCTGCCTCCCGCGGCCCCTCGATCGATACGAGAGCGCTCTCGGTTGCTTCATGGAAATATCGGACGGGATTTCACGTTAAACCATGTTTTGTGGTGTTAATTACGTGTTGTGTTTTGATAAAAGTGTTAGTGGTCTTTATATTTGTTTTAATGTATGTTTAAATATAGGCTGAAAGGTTTAGGAAACTTACTACTTTGTATCGGGCGCATCTTATGAAATTGTAAATAATTAATTGTTCGTTTTAATTAACTGTATTAATCTAAGAAACCAACGATTTGTATAAAGCCACGTATTAAGCAGTTATGTACCATTTTCGTTAAAACGTACGTTTACCATGAAATAAATGGCTCATAGCCGGCCTCGATGCAATGTAAGCAATATATGTATGTGTATTTTGCTTTTAATTTTGCATAAATAAGTATCTAAAAATATTTTTCTGATATGCAATATACTCGTATTCACTGGAGTCAAAGATCTCAGTTATAAAAATGCTAACTCTAACAGAGGCGTAAAGCCGACGACGGTCCACGTGCCAACTGTCACTCCTTAAAATGAAAGCGACAACTGAAAATTGGACGCGAGATAGCCTCGGCATTGTTTGCCATTAATTGAGGGCTTTGCGATGAACTTCAACTGTCCCTCGAAGGGCTAAAGGGCGACACTCTTGGGAGATATCGGCTGGTCAATCGCGTTGACAGCGACCCTCCTGCTTCTAGCGGCCACGAGGTGGGAAAAACTACAGGCCGACACTACTTAACGAACGGGAATTTCTTGAGTGCTTGTTAATGTTTTATGGGCGGAACTTCTTTCAAACTAGCATGAATTGACGCGCTAAGTGTACCTACATAATTCAACGCTATTCCCTCGACGTGTCGACAATTTTTTTATCATTACCAATAAGTGCCACTCGTTCGTCGAATGACAGACGCTAATTCCATAAAATAAATTTCAATTCCGGAGACAGCTATAAAAGGCGAAACGGTGGAAAGTTTCTTGATTTATAACAATTAATATTTGAAATATTGACAATATTAAGGGAAATGGCCGGTAGCCGACAAATCACATAAAACCGCCCCGGAAAGAGGAAGCACTGGCCCGTTGCCTTGGGACTTTATTTGGAAATGGAAAATCTAAAAAATAAGCGACAGGCGAGCGGGGGAATGATTTATACGGAGCGGCTAGTGCGCGCGCTTCGATTACCGAGATGATATTTCTCGATATTAAAGTGTTGCGAGGAGGACTGTGGACAATATGACCCGAGGAAGATTTATTGGGCAATTCAACGTGACGTCGACGGCCGTTACGATTATTTCATTATATTGTCGGCGCCGTAAAAACGGTTAGCGTTTTATTTTATTGCTGGATCGCGAATTTTATTTCGATATTTTATTGCCTTGTAAAATTAGGATGCAATGGGTTTACTTTTTGTTATATTATTTAAACATATTTATTGAATTCGACACAGGGTTATAGCACAATACTGTTACCTACGTATAATTATAAACAAATTTTGAAAATAAAAATATATAGTATGTGTATATTTTACTAAGGTCAATCAATTGTAGCTGTATAAAAATAATACTATGGAGAGGAAAGTTCAATCGATATACTTCCAGTAAAGAGCACACAATCAATACCAATAAAGAGGCAAGATTTATGAAAGTTAGGAAGTAAAAAGTATTGGTATAGGATCGAGGTATGTCGCATGATTTGTGCGTCTCGCCAGCCCTGTGTCAACTGCACATGTCAAACTCACATGGCTAAAAAACGTATTATTACTTATATTAGAGCTATTTATTCGAAAACAATTTATTGATGGTTGTTTAGTCAATGAGTCTCGATTAGCTGATGCTTTAGAATCTTTATGAGATGCTAGTTAAACAAACTATTAAAATATAATCTTACCCGCATTGATGCCACACATAAACATCCCTCCCGTGTTTCAAAGGTTCCGTAGTTTTAAAGAATTAAGCATACATAGGGCAAACAGAAGAAAGCAAGTTTGTTTTAAATTATGAAATGGTTCTCAAAAATGATATACCCACATAATATAATATAATAATTCAAATTCAAAAAGCCTTTTAGTTTAAACGTTTATTTTCTGTTACTACCATTCTTTTGTTACAATTGTACTTAGCATTAGATTCCATTTCACATTTATTTACAAGGAAATCCTGCAACGAATAGAATGAAAGCATCTCATGCATTTGGTCTTTCACGGTGTTGTAAATCCGGACAAGCAAAGCTGGGTTATTGAATAACTGCGTGACTCACGGGCATGCTCCGTTGCATACCCCATACGGTTCTACAATCAAACTTTACTCATAAAACATACACACAATCTTGCCCCTTATCCAATAAAATATAAGACCCAATATCCCATGACCTAGTTTTCACATAATTTTATTGCTATGGACAGTATAAGATCGAATATTTCAATGTTGTTCCGCTCGGTGGTTCGACTTTTTATCTGACTAATACGATTGGCGACATGTCCATGATATGTTATTTTTTGGATTCGATTTATAAATATTTTTCATTCTAACGTTCCCTTTGATTCCCAATGATTTATGAGACGCATTTAATCACTATAATATATGTTACTTATGGAAATCGATTTGACTGTTACGAAAGTATATTTCAATGATAGCTTAATAATTAATGATAGTTTAGTATAGTTTTTAAAGGCGCGTTATAATACCAATAAAATTAAGCATTCTCATCGAAAGTGTTATAGAATACACGATATATAAACGCTTAAAACAAAACCATTTACGTATAACTGTTGTATTCCAAGTCTGACAAGAGCCAGAACCGCAGATTAGTGCTCACGGCGATCAGCGTATATCTTGGTTTTAACCGCTTAACTATAGCGGGTATAATGCGAAATCGTCTCATTGTTAAGTCCTAACGACTTATCATACTCACTCGGTCGCATACTGAACAAAACTTATCCGCCGTATGAATGGTTCACGTCAGAGCAGAATTTGTAAAGAGTGGACGTGAACTGAATGCATTTGACCAGACTTTATCTTCCACCGGTCTTACTGTTGAAGTTTTCATACTCGTACGTGCGAATTGTGAAATGTTGCAGTGTGTGGTTATTGTTGAGCGCCGTATTCACAGATTATGTTATCTGCTGTTAACGGAACGTGTGGCGTGGCGTTTGTTAAGCGTTTATTTTGTACGTCTACGTTTAATGCCGGAATACTGAAACGCAACTTAAATTTAAGTACAACTTAAACAGGTCCGATTTGTCAGTTCGCCATACAATTTATACAACAGAGTATTTGGCCGTTAGTCTATTTGCCGAAATGCGTTTATATGTTAAGTTCTTTATCAAGTTATTAGATGAAAAACTATATTTCATCATAATTGTGCAGATTTCGTTATTGTTGTTAATCTACTACTGTTACTAATCTAGTCTCATATTATCTGAATCGTTATTAAAATAACGTTTCAAATCATCCATCACATATTCAACTTTGTCTTTCTATAGCCTTCCAGCAATTTAGTCTGACAGGTGCTTTTAGATAATTAAAATGAGATCTATATAATATACTTATATCTATTTTCCTATGGCGAATGATGGCGCTGCCGGTGTGATGCATATAACAATTATTTTTTTAATGCTAATACATTTTAGAGTATATGTCATGATATGTGACACTACATTTTAAATAAATTAGAAAATATATCCTATTGCCATTATTTACTAAATTAAATAAAAATTACAAAGCTTAGCGTTGCTTCTGTAGATATAACTATAGATAGGCATAGAGAGTAGCCGTTGACGAAGTCATACATTAGCGAGTCGAGTGTAACAAAGGGACGGATTTAACCCTGCTTATTATTTAATTATCCAGTGGGAATCAAGTGCGGAGTAAGTCGGTGCCAGCTCCTCCGGCTCGAGGGTGGCTGTCTTACCTCGGCCGGTGCGCCGATCAATTAGCCATGCATCCGGCCTTGCTATGGCTTGCTATACTTGTGTCACGTATTCAATGATTATTTATAAATATATTTTGGTGGAAAAAAAAGTCGTCAGGACCTTAAGCATTACTACTTATTAAACTGTCTTATTAGGCACCCCTATATAGTGTTTTTAAAGTATGATTATAGACTGTAGCACTATTCATGGATGAAGCTAGCATTGATGAGTTTAATTTTTTAGTATGAAATATAAACAACATGCTCAATGTAAATATACTATTACTTTGTATGTGTAGGTGTACATTGTTGACCGTAAATACACGACTGTTGCATTATAAACATACCTTTCAATTTACCAACACCCCAATTAATCATTGGCACACAAAGGAGTCCAGAGCTACACCGTACAGCCAATGGTCGCAAAAACAGGATGGCGAAATAATTTGAATACGTAACGAATACGGAATCAGGGGTAACGCACGGGCGAGCCATTCTTTAACTTACTCTCGGGCGGATAAAGAGCTAAACTTGTTTTTAAGGGATGACCGATCGTCGGAATTTATGTATCGCTACACTGCCGCCGGCCGGACGAACAAAAAGAGGTTTCGCAAGGGTAGATACAGGAAGACGACAGATGGAAGGAAGAATTATGCGTCCCGCTGGCTGATGAGGAAAATCTGATTGTGTGAACTTTTCCATACTATGCAAATCGTGGATATACTGCACGTCTGGTAGGCGATCGGATCAATGAATAGAATAGGCTTTCTAAGGAAATGACGGCGTATAGAAATGGGCATTGCATTGAGATTTATTGTGTAAAATTGTTTTCGGTAAGTGTATAGACGACTATGTCCGTAAGAGATCTTTAAATGAAAAATTCTGATCAATATAAATAAGAAGTTGTTATTAAATTTCTAAAAATATTTTATGATTTATTCATTCACATTTATAAACGAAAAATAATTCATATGAGTTTTACTTCATTTATGATATTCGTTTAGTGACATATAAGGGGTTATATATACGTTGTACAATAGTACAGCTAATCATCAATTCCATAGGCAAAATTTAGATAGGGTTAGTGTATTATTGAAATACAAATGAGTGTTGGAAGAGCCGTACAACCCATACACGAAGTGTGCCCCGAATAAAAGGGCTGCATTAGAATAATTTGCCTACGAAACGAACACAATTCTTCACATGGAGAGGCCTTAAATTTCACTATTTTACATACTCGGGATTATCATATCTACGGGTGTCGGCCCCAGGCCAGCGAGCCCCACTTTTTGTTATACCGACCTCTATCGGGGCTCAAATATTTAGTTGTTACTTTTTGTTACGCCCTACGTGAGACGGTTTCCAAATGCACGGCTTTCTATTTTACGTCCCTGAATTCTATTTTAGAAAGTTTGAATTTCATAAATGGACACGCGAGGTTTTGTACGGCGATTGTATTTTAAATGTAAAGGAATGTTTTTAAATTTTCAATAAAGTTTTTCTGTAATCTAGTCCGTCTATATCAGAACGGAATGATTTGGACGCCATCTTGAATTCTACTGCTACGTAAAATTTAAAGAAACTTTAATTAAAAAAATATGAAAAATGATAAATGTCTGAAATGACCTTTGAACACGCTACGTAAACACATTACAATTAAGCTGTTAGGATAATCGTTGGAAACAAAACACCTCTTACTTAACCTCAGTCGGAGTATTATTGTAGGTAACCGCCAGAAGCCCTTCAGAGGTCTGGGGAGGCAAGATTGATCGGAGGTGGGCGAATTAGCCTCTGAAACCTCAATTAAGTCTCGTCTCGTATGCATTCGGAACGGCCACATCCAATTATCGCGGGTACCTTTGTTTCCAACTGGTGAAAAGCTATGTCAACGTGTGCCGTAACGAAATATTGGTAATAGGTTATAGTTTAAGGACGTGGGTCTACGATTGCCCTCTCTCAGTACATGGTCTATATAAGTATAAGGCATAGTTTTGTTTATATTGTCTTGACACTAAGGACGACATTCATTAATACTAGTTTATGTAGCGTCAATATGAAAAGTAAGCAAATTGGTTCGGAACTACGTAACCTGCCTACGTACAAAACACTGAAATATAAAACCGTCTGAACTTGTGATCCTGTATTTTGATAGTAACTAATAAATATTACTATTTTGTCCACTTTTCAAACAATTATTTAGTAATTAATATTTTACAGTTAAAATGCTATATTATTTTGAATGTTTTAATACACTTCGTAGCATCTGACAACAGCTTGGGAAACAAACCGCGTTAATTAAAACTCCGTTACAAACGCCTATAATATATTTAATTTTCGAAACTTGAAACATTCGAATGACTGGAAATGGGGGCAAAAATCGCGAGTCATGTGCTCATAATAATTCAACCCTTCTTACGATTATACGTCAAGGACGTCGCGATCCTCCGATGACGGATGGCCGTCGACAAATTAACAGTACTAAGTGCTGTTGTGTGTTCACAATACGGTCTTTGTATCGGTACTTGGTATGTGTTATTATATTATTTATATATATTATTATGAAGGACCATGTTTAGTTTAAAGGTTACGAATTAGGGATGAAGACTTAGAAGTAATTTGGCTGTTAAATGGTATTAAAAAATGAAGATCATGTTTTCAATACAATATATTTTACGTAACTTGTTATTGTTTCTTGTCCTAAGATTTGAGTTTTATTAGTACACACTGTAAAAACATTCTCAAAGCTAAAGTCGTCTAAAAAGTAATTAATGTTATCTCCTTACAAGCCATGCTCCCCTGGTACTGCCATCGGAGTTCTCATAGTAATTGGAAAATTTATTGCAAGGTGTGCACCCGACGCCGTGATGTTTCACTTTCTAGAATGATTTATTGTCTTCCGAAACAATTTTAATTGCTACCAGTGACACAGTGTAAACAACTATTCGATTAAGTTAATTCCATTTTCCCGAGACCAGTAATTAATTTAAGAGCATCCTTAATATTGTCTAATTTCATGGCTGTTGTGCTAATGTTTACGTTAATTATAGTGAAAATAAAGATTAATCTATCTCGAAGATTTCTACAATGTTATTTGGATAATGGAACGGTCGACTTATAATCGTGAACAGTATATGTGAAAGAAGTTATTTTTCAAGTGAAGTATATTGAAAGCTTTACGTTTTAAAAATTGAGAAATATGTTTTTAAATATATTTATGAAGCAAGAAGTTCGCTTCCGATAAATTAAACTAAAAACGTTTAAAACTATTTCAGAGCAAACGATTTTAATATGCGAGCATAGTAAAAACAACTTTGAGCGCACAAGCATTAGTAATTGTAATTAGAGCGACCTCCGGCTATAAGATGTGCTTTGGAGCATGAAATGAGGCCGCACACTAGCTCATACCGCTCATGCAAATTCACTCATGCATCACACTTATGAGATTCGCTCGTAGACATGAGTTAATTCCAGGACTCATTGGCAGTGATTCTTAGTAGCTCTCGTGGTTATGGACGACAGGGATTTGTAGAATATATTATAGATTATAGGATATAGGTTTGATGATGATGGTCGTTAAGTGCGTTTTTGTTATATATATTTTTTGTTAACAATGATGCGTATCTTTTATCAGAGCCGGGTTACGTAAGATAGGATATAAAAATAATTTTCTCATGGGCGTGCCTGCTTAATAGATAAGTACATAGTTAATAAATGAAAAATCGATCACGTTTAATAGAAAAAAAACAGACTAGAACTTTTGTCGAGATGAAATTTATTCCCAAACTCAATATCTCACACATGATTCTTTAGATTTTAATAGCAGTGTTTACTTCAGTACTTTATAATATTTACTATAGACTACATAATACGTTCACAGTGAACGGATTACCCACTATTACTCATAAAAGAGAACTGCCAAACTATCTCATATCCGCCGGCGCGTTAGTGCCGCGCGCCTGACTCCTGTTGCCCGAATTACGGCGTCATCACTTTGAGTGTGTGCTTGCTAAATTAAACACATGCCCGCTTCTTTGTCCTTTACGTTTGCTAATGGAGCCATTTCATAAATGCCTGTGCTCTGTAAGAGAGGAAATGTGTTACCTTGTGATGCGACTTTTATGTAAATAGCGGGCAGGTTAATTAAGGAATTAGGATAACATAGTAAAGCTAAATTCGATGAGATATGGTCCTTTTAAAGATGTTAATCAGAATATTGCCCAAAAATATCACATTGTATGTGTAATCACAATAAAATGAAAGTGATAAAACGAAGGATATAAAATCTTAAACAAAAATATTTATTCAGACGCAAAAACACAGCGTCACATTTCGGTGTGATCGAAAAAAGGCTCAATAACACGGAAGAAACTAGCTATCGTGTTGCACCGTATTAGATTGTGATTTATACGTGAGCGAGCTAGGGTGGACGCATTCCGAACGAGTTCGACCAGCGTAAAGTGACCCTTCCTGCCTTTTATTCGACAAACAATCGCAGATAAAAACCGAGATCGTCGATAGTGACGCGCGTATCAGACAACGGTAGATAACCTTACAAACAGAGATTGCTCCATTCGGCCGATTGAACTCCCTGTACTAACTTCTCTCCCATTTAACGCGAATCCATTCAACAAAAGATATCCCGCGTGAAATAACACAACTACCGAGCCTTCGATTTCCGATACAGGAATATCTACTGTTGCAACTCATATAAGTGTAGGAGGCTCGCGTGATACGATTTAAATTTGTGCGTAGCTGCAAGCTTGATCAGTTTTGTGTAACATTCATATATCAGTTAAGTGAATGTCCCAAACGTGTATTTATTTAATAAGCAAGATCCCTTGTTGCAGTGGTTAAGGTAATGTTCTATCCCCACGCTAGAAACGTGGTGTTAATACGTATCATCTGCTATTTCCAAAATAAAATAACGTTACATATGTAATTTATCCGTTTTTAAACATATTACAATCTATCGATAAATTATTCGTTCAACTACATACTTGTAGAAATATATTAGCTATATTGATGTCTAAGACAGGTCCAAAGAATTTCCAAATTGCACAAAATGTCTAATAAAGTTGTCGAATGCCCTGTATTTGCTGTATTCTTAATAATTACTTCTTCCGATTTGTTTACTTCGACGAGACGAGGGGATGTGAATTGGGGGTAGCGAGTCAATAAATAATAATGCTAAATGCCCATCGGGTGACCGGGGCGCCGGAGTCTGATGTTTTAGAGAGTTATTTTGATTCATGCCTATACTGTGCTGAGGGTAATGAATAAAATACAAATAAGTATACCTACCTATGTCCAAATATATTAAACAATTGATTGACACTAGATACATATCTAGTGTTTACATAGATCTCTAACACAAAAATTAATCGCTAAATGTGTTGGTGCATAACTTGATAAAAACTGTACTTATATTAGAATATTTTTAAAATACGAGGATGGTTCTTAAGCCGAGAAAAAAAGGTGTTAGGTATAAGATTACATATAGAATACGTACAGCACGAACGAACTTAATAGTAGCTATTATTAAAATATATTAGAAAAAAATTGAATTTCGCTTCTCCTATATAAATCTTATTTATATCATTCGAAATAATATGTAATAAATTATGTGAATATTTAAACGAGTGTTTGAATCATTAAGAGCTTTATGAAGTTTCTAGAAGAAAAAATACGCAGCATAATACACAAGGTTCTCGAAAATCGAAATGGTTCGAAAAATTAGTCTAGTACGAATATAATATATGCAATATATATGTGCAATTTTTGTACTTAAAAACCCTCTAGAACAAATTCATCGGCGTTTGTCCTAATAAAAACTGGATTTATTCTAGAAATTTCCAACTAATCTAGTTCCAATAGCAGTCTACAATCCACAAATATTGTAGAAGTGGGCGTCTCGGATGCTAATTATTTAGGATTTATTTTGTTAGGATTCAGACGGACCCCCGCCGTTAGCGGCGGGTCAGTCGATTTCCATTCAATTTGGTGTTCATGTTTTATCAGACAATGTTTTGATTGGTTACACATTCCATTCCAACTAAATTTACATCAACTCCGCATTTAGTATTTGGAATGAATAATTTTAACGCATAATTAGGGTACCAGTACAATGTTAGTAACGTATATTTTAGCATTGAAATAAGTATCTAGTAGTGAAATAACTATATATACTAGACACCCGGCTTTGCTCGCATACATACATATAAACTTTCCTCTAGAATCACTCTATCTATTAAAACCGCATGAAAATCGGTTGTTTAGTTTTAAAGATTTAAGAATCTGTTGCTTTGGCATACAATAAATATACTGAAATCAATTAATCTGATTCCTTTTCTTTAATATACAGCTTAGCAACAGCATCTCATAAGCGTTTAACAACAAGGAAGATTTTCAGGTGTTATATATGTAAGGTATCCTAAAGAATAGGTACAAAGTTTTCCCAAGGAGGGGATAAATTGGATCCCGAAGCAGATCACGTAACGGTTAAGAGTTCACAAAACTGAGCCATAAATCGCGGAGGTGCTGGGACAAACGGCACGGGCCAATAGACGCTTTATAACCAATGTGTTTTATTGTTTTCCCGTAAAGAAGATTTGAATAGAGTTTTCTCTGAACAAAATTCAGGTAATAAGGCAAAAGATCAAAAAAGAAACAAGTAATTATTATTAAAAAAACAAAATACCCGACTGCACACTAAAAAAAAGAGTAATTATGTCTTTATCCCGTGGGACTTTTAGGATAAAATGTATCCTATGACACTCCCGTAATCAAGACAAATCTAACGATACCTCATACATCAAAATCCATCAAGCCGTTTAGGCTACAGGAGGTCACAAAGGAACAGACATACATACTTACATACACTCGAAAAACATTACCCTCTTTGGCAGTCGGGTAAAAAGGAATGCGTGTTTTACAATTTAATTGATCAGAGATTTCGAATATAGTTAATTAATTATTTTCGAAAAATTAGAACAAAATATAAATGAAATGAACTGAAGAGAGTTTTTTTTAATTTTGAACAAAGTCTTCTAAGTCCGACATTCTTTTTATGATCAGAAATATATCATACCGTCCCACGGGCCAGCATCACCACGGCCATTAATCTGCTCAATCGGTAATCAGTTTAGAAATTCAATAAAACGTAAGGTAAAGCTATCAAAGCGCCAAGCGGCGGTGGCGGCGGGCGCAGCGGGCGCGGCGGACGCAGCGGAGCGGATAACGAGCGTATAATTCTCTCGCCTCCAGGTGGCGTTGCGGTTTGTCTCCACGGAGGCATAAATGTCGGCTAATTCATGTAAATAGCTTCTGTACATTTTGACGATCGATCTTTGATTCATTTTATTACAGTCGCCTGAAGTTAATGATTGAAGGCGGTTAGGGCTACTTTTGTATCAACGGTAGAAGCTTGGTAATTGTTTTATTAATTTCACATTTTTATACATAAGGTACTAAGTCTACATAATCTAAAACATAGTCCACAGCCGCGTCTGTCTTTCTGCTCGGATAATGAAGAATGATTAAATGGGTAATACACGTACTGGTTGTAGCCATAAAGTATGTCCTACTAATATTATAAACGTCAAAGTTTGGTAGGATACATGGAAGCATCCTTTTTCATGAAAGGAACAATAAAGTTCCTTTATCACGCAAAACCTTTTAAATTGATTTAGCGCTTAATATGCAGATAGATTAGCCTCAAGGTAACACATAATAAATAAATGTTACAAAATCCAAATAATATCAAATAGTCCTCTTCTATCCACACAATATGAATCTCAAACATAGCAATCATATTGAATAATCGAATCGCAATTAGTCAGCCATTGTGCCGTCAATAAATCCACTAGATATAATAATCTTGGGGCGAGTCTGTTAAGATCCCTAACGTCAGCATGTCATAGCATTATGTATGTGTTGTATGTCTAGGCAGGCAATATGAGCATTATACGTTTTAACAAGTTGAAAGAGACAGTCATTTGTTTAACTATTTATTGTATTAGATAAAACTGGCATCAAGTCTATTCTATTTATGATGAGATGGCAAAGGCCTGTAAGCCTGCGACCATAACTGTCAGTGTCAAAGTGACAGGAAAACTTTACTTGACATCTTACATACTTACTTTACGTCATTGTATTTCATTCACTAAGTCACATCATTATTTATTTATTGGCACTTTTTAATAATAAAAGAACAAAAATACAAACTTAATAAAATGTACAAAATTAGGCGTAATAGGCGGTCTTATAAATTAAAAGCGTTTTTATCAGGCAACCAATTAAGTAAGAACATGAAATGATGAACACTGCATCTTCCTATTGTTATGCATATTGTGGTTAGAAAATATATTTTTATTAAATATATTATTATAAAAAAGTAAGGGTAGGTAAACAAGTGCAGAAACAAAGATAATTATAATATATAAAAATCCGATACACAAACAAATATAAATAATTATATTCGTAAATTTAAATGATTATATAATATATTGCGTACCTTATGTCTAAATCTTTTTTTAAAGTCGTTTATAATCTATATATTTAAACCATAGCAAATCAACATTAAGTCCACATATTTTTAACCTTCAAGTTTATGTCTATACGAGTATAAATATCAACCATATTTCTATATTTAGAAGGCAATCTGTGAGTATTCAGCCATCGGTCAAAGGTACCCCTTAGAGTTCCCGAGGGAGCCATGATGATGTTTTGACTGAAACACGTATTAAATTATTTGTTAGATATATCTAAAGTGTATTATTATTAAGTATTATTTATTAAAGAAAATTATTAAGAAATACAATACATTTTATAATATGTATCAATCAAAATAGGACCTTTGTTAAGATTACGTGTTTTAATGAAATATTGACTATTTAATATATCATTTAGAGTCTATACACAGACTGAATATTTGAAGATCGAAGAACAAGACGATTCGAAGAGAATAGAACTTTGAAAATAATATGCAATATAATTAGAATATATGATTTGTGTATATATTATACATAAGTAAGTACCACTGGTTTGTTATTAATTAATAAAAAATAATTAACTCTTAATGTCAACACACAATACAGTTTGTCAATCATATAAAACTAAAATACAACCGTATATAACCTATCCATCTTATATTACTACTGGTGCCCTCTCATTATTTACGAAGGGACGGCTGAAGTGTGTCACGCGGCACGTTCGGCCGCTAACGAGACGTTTGTGACCATCTCGAGTGTGGTCACTTGTATTTTTTAATGGACAGATTCTATTTACTGGCAAATCCCTCGCGAGTCGCATGCTCTGTTAAAGCGGTTAGCTCGGCTATGCAAGGGGCGGCGCGAGTTCCAACACAAGATCGAAGAGCTTTAAAACTTTTAAAGACGCTGTCTCGTAATAGTGTTAGTCGTGGAAGTCTGCCGATATTCTATTGTACAAAATCTTCATGCCCTACGCGGTACGTCTATAATAGCTTTTCTTTACGATATTGAAGTAGGTTGTATAATATTTTAACAACCGAACAAATTATCGTCTAAATTCTAAATGTGAATTTGAAGCACCACCAATATTTTGTAGCAATAAATCGTCGCGAACACAAATGCACTATCTATTGTCGGAATACTAAATATCGCAGACGGCACGAAACCATTTATGCCACGGTTTACTCTCACAATAGCTCATTTGTTATAGCCAACCTGATATAGCGTTATTACCAAACAAATTGAGTCGAGCCTTCGCCACCTCAGACTAATGTAATTCCACAGAGCGCGCACCCAAGAATAGATATTTAGAGTGGATTGTTTTCGACAGACCGTAATGAAACTCTGATGCCGAGAAATCGGTTTTGGAGGCGAGCGCGCCGCAGGGGAGGCCGGCTACATTGTAATAAGACGTGAATAACCTAAAATAAACCGAACGAGCGTACAAGGATGGACATGGTACAGTCGCAGGGCCCTTACTGCTTAATTTGCCTACCGTAATTACTGTCCTCCCGGGGTCGAGGAGCCGGAGGCCTGACCCGTCTTGCGATATTGCGTGCGGGCGCCTAGTGTGTGCTTAGCAAATACTACCCCAGTCGTTAAGTATGAATACGGGTGTGGACAAAATGTATTAGCTTAGGCTGAGATTCGGACCATGTTTGCTCAGCGATGATAGATTTATAGTAATTGTGTTATTAACGTTATGGGATAAGGGTTTCACGGGACTTAAGTAATAAGGCTTTTACCTAATACTCAGATTTACAGTTAATACGCACGTGGTGCCTTGAGTTATATAATTAACGGATTTGTAAATTAATTTATGTGTACGCAGCGTTACTTACTGATGGTGGGTCTGGAATAAAATAAGGATAAAGTTTTGTTCTAAAAATAATTACAATTTTAAAACGCTTAAGGTAATCCTGAGTGTTGTAGATTTACTATTTTCTATTTTATGGAGCAATTGTGCAATCTTCCCTTGCAATGCGATATCATGTTGAATTAAGATTATGGTCTAAACATATTATATTTTAGTTGTTTTAAATTTCTGTATACTTATTGTGTAATATACAAAACGAGTCGCTATAATAGAAATTTAAGATATAATAACATAAGAAATCTTCAAAGCTTTGAACTTTTTGCTGACATTGGCGGATATTTTTTTTTTAATTAATTTATAATTAATAAATTAATTTGTTCTGAAAAGTTGAAGACTATGTACTATTGGATGTATCATTGAGATCGCTTAATGAAGGTAATGCTAGCAAATTCACTTGCTTATTTTATATAACGCAAACGCTTCGTAAATAATTAATTTAAGGTATTAAATTAATAATAGGCATAGTACCATTAATAGCAGTTAAATAAAGAGATGTTATATCTGGAACAGTTAACACTTTTACAGCGGCGGTTGGTCCGGATGATCCCGTAATAACCTTGTTAACCCTGGCGCGCTGAGTGAGTTGGCTAGCCTTTTAACGTCCCTACATGGGCATTAATCCGAAAGCTATCGGCCTTTGTCCTTTTCTCGCTCGGCGTTCGGCTTTATTTCTCTACGGTCAAGCCGGTGCCTTTTAGTGTGAGGTTTTCGCTCGCGTTAACGAAGGGAAGAGCAAAGGTCGTCATTAGGGCAAGCGTGGTGTAAACAAGGTCCGAAGCGCCCGCTAATGGCTAATTCGTGCGTCCTCGAGGTGACCCCAGGTCTGTCTCGGGCCACCGTCGTAAATGGACTTTTAATTGCAATTTTGATAGAGCTCACCCGGATTAGTTTTGCGATCGAAACTGTTTACATGTGTTATTGTAATGCTTTGGATGTTGGCCTTCCGTTTTATTTAGTAATTTTATTAGTTGCTACTGAAATTTGATAGAGATTCGTCTTAAATGAAAATTCTATTACCACAATGGATAATATTAGATTTATTAATTCTAATGAGCTGTTTAGGAACAGTTTTACTATAGTTTTTTCAGCTCGCTCCAAAAGCCTGGTTTTTGGTTGAGGATCGTTATGCGAATAAAGCGGCAGATTAAGGAAGCAATTCTCCGTAGTACAGTCTATAGAGTACAAAGGTACACCGCAACATGTCGCGACACGTTGCCGCGGCGAGCGCTCCCACTTTTGTTCGGATGTGAAATTTAATTTCCGCCGCTCGGGAATCTGTCAGTGGGGCGCGGGTGGCCTACGAAGAAATATGCCCCGCTCTAAACTTTGTCAATTTGTTTGTGGAGCGAAATTAACTTGATCCAATCTGCGGGCGTGTCACGACAAACCACGAGCTGATATCGTATTGGGACGTCATATCTCCTTTTCAACGAAATTAATACGAAAGGTGAAGACAACTCTTTTACGAATAAAATTTGTAAGACTAGTTCCAGTTATTTGCTTAATAAGACTAAAATAAACATTACCGTTGATCAGATTATTGAAATTATGAACGGTAAGAAAACTCCAGTCAATCACAATTTGAAGTTCATTACGTACGCAACAATGGGCATGAAACTCCGTAGCTACTTATTGTAAAAATTTCCCTTATAAATTAGGATCTCGTGTAAATGTATAAGGCGCATCCAAATTCATATAGTACGGGGCGAAACTCCCGAGAGTGCGTTATTAAAATATATTGTACACATACCTTCATTTTCGCATACTTTGCCCGCGAATAAGAGAGAATAAATTAGTTATGCCCAATATTTTCACCCTAAATGTTATTCGAAGGCGTGTGTATGAACACGAGGAAATTGGTAGGGCGCATTATCAGATGAACGGTATCAAGAAATCGGCCTCCAATATTTTCTTATTCTAATAATAAGGCTCAGACGTGAAGTATGATCTATTTGCGTGAAGGCGTCGTCGAACCATGAACCGTTAAATTTGATTGCTAAATAATTCTTACGTCAGCTTTGAAATTCATTTTGAATGATGTAGCATGATTTTAAAGTTTACTTTTTATTTTATTTTAGCACAGCGCCATCTAGTTCCGCAAAGCAGAGATTGTGTTATTGCATTTATTGTAGAACATATACATACTTATCTTTTGTAAATACATACATATAATATATAGCAGCACTTTAGCTCCAGACAGATACAAATGAATTTTTGTAGTGTGGCGATCGAAAGGGTTGTCCCTTGGCGGAGAATGCAGTTGTTTTACCATAACACCAAACCTTATTGCCGTCAAACTTTATTTAAACTTGTGTGTCATGATTTGGATGAAACAGGTTCCTGAAAAACAGTTTTTACTATCTTCTGAGCCTGGGTAAAATATTTTGTAAATCACCTTATTATGGAAATAAATTATTATTATTATTATTAATTATTATTATTATAAACTAATTGTACCTAACAACCTTATCTTTCAATAGTGACTTTATAAGCATTATTCTTCAACGTCACAAAGTTCGTTTTTCCCAAAGTTTTACCAACTACTTATTATGAAATAAACACTCACCCACTAATATAACTAAAATCTTTTTACAGGACCTTTAGATATAACTTAATTAAACATCACCAAAAATATCCGCGCATCAAAGGATGTCTAATAAGTTTCCACGTGAATTTATTAGAAGTAAATATTGACTGACAAATTAATAAATACGGCTTCTTTTGAGGACGCGAGCGAAGTCGCATCTTTAATTACGTCTTGCACAAATAACGAAAGGCGTGTTTAATCAGCGACGTATCTTTGCATGACTAAATGAAAGCTGAAGAAGTCTTCTTTAAGACGCCAATGTTTGTGTGTGAGAATTAGATGCTGTTATTTAAAGGGGCTGATTTAAAATCTAGTGTTGTTTTTGTTCGCACTTCGAGTAATACGTCTATGTATTGGTTTTCTAACTTGTTTTGTTATTGTAGAATGTGTTTACAAAAGGGATACAATTATATACAATTTCCTATTACCAGCGGTTCCGCTAATATTAAAAATGTTAATAAAATGAGCTTGTTTGTTGTATGTTTCTTGCTCTACCAGGCTAAACGTTATCGATTTAGAAGTAGTTTGGCATGCGTGTAGATTTGACCATAGAATCTAATCATAGGTCATAGGACATATTTCATCACGGTATTGACTCGGGAACGAAAACTGCGGTCGCGGCTAGTTTAATACGACATAACGAAACAGTTTATATTCGTTACTAAACAAAGTCATTATATATTGAGTCCAATACATAAATTCATTTAAATTTGTATATTTTTCTGTAGCAGTGTCAATTAATATTTCAGTAAACATTTAGTATTAAGTTGTTCATTCCATTATATCTTCGCTTGCGGCTAGTTCTCAACGTCAATTGTAGTTATCTCCTTAAGAGTCGCAAAGTTAGCTCGACAAAGGCCTTGAGAGCATTATGGCACTTGACGTCAACGCTTCATTAGGAGTGGGTTTCGTTTTGTAATGAAAATTACGAATTATTGTTTTAATTAGACGTGATTTTTATAATTGCATTCAGACAAGGCTAGAATAGATATGTGTGTAGTTTGTACGTGTGTATGTATTATATAACTACGAAATTTGTTTCATTTGGCCGAAAATAAGTATTTTAAACTCTTTTTTTCTTCTTTTTTCTGTGGTTGCCTGGAAGAGATCACTGAGTAGTGATAAGGCCGCCAATTAACATTATTTTTCTTACTGTATTAAATATCTGCACCTTATGCTTTAACGAAGTGCAATAAATAAATAAATAATAAATAGACCATTGTAATAAATACAGACTTGTTTAAAGAATAAAACAAACATAATTTTGAAAAAAAATCAAGTTACAATATTTAAGTAGTTTTTCTAAATATAAATAGGAATGTGAAATTAAAGGCTTAAATGTAACTTTACTACTTTTTTTTAAATATTTAAGAATATAAATTCATTTACTTAAATCACTTTAATCACTAGACGAGAAGAATTATAATTTTTTCTAAGATTTAATGATTGGAACACTGTAACATATTATATCGTAATGTAATATATTTGAGACCTCTATTTCAAGCATAAAACTCAACTCAATAATCATTAATCAACCCTTGATACAAAAAGACAAATGTACTATCAATAGAATATGACATAACATAATGAGTGCACACATGTAACTATAATGCACCCTCCAGACGGATGTTCGCGCGACGTTAATTGCGCCGCGTTTGGCAATGAGCGGCCACAGAGCGTCTTATTAGACACGTAGCGGGCGTGCCTCCGGTTACCGTCTTGTCGTCAAATGTGAGACGTGGGAATTACCAGGACGTGGATAAAAGTTATCTTTGTATGTACCTACTGACATAAATTAGCCACATAATTAATACGATTCGTTAGGATACTTGTTCGCGAGCGTACGTGAATATTTAAATAAGTGAAAGTATTCATATGTACGAGGCATTGTACTAGATTAAATTACATTCATAAAATAAAATAGAGTAAAGTAGATTCAATTGGACGAAGCGTCTAATTATTATTTTTGAATACAAGTAACACTAGTAAAATCAATAGTTTGCAAATTATATTTTACTTAAAAAATAATACTTTAATTGAATTATTTTAGTTTGTATACATTTATATTATAATTTTAAAGTATAGCTATAGGTACCGATATAATAATGACAGATGATCCGTTAGAAGCATGTGTTGATTGGCTTTGTTAGTGAATCCCGTCCTCTAAGGGCACTCGTATTGACGAGCGACTAATTTGACAGATCGATGGTCAGACTCAATCTTCAGCTCGTGTGACAACACCTTAATATTGCATAGACAGTAATATAACATTTATAATAGTAGTGTTGATTCGCATTATTTAACACTAACTGCTTAAGAGACAGCTTGTTGTAAACAAAAAAAACTTATAACATTTTTTAAATAATTCACACTGAAAAATCGACCATAAAAATCAGTGCTTCGCTGTAGTAGAATCTATTTTATACCTTTCTTCTCTTTCCTATTAGGATACAATTTTCAATAATCTAAACTATAAATAAAGAGCATTAGCAGTACCTATATTATATTTGCGAACGTTTCTTTTGCATTAACATTCAGACGTTTAATTATTCATTTTTATGATCTCGCCTTTAGAAACGTCAGACATAATCGTACACTTGCAGCTACAGATATAATTTAATAACATTGCTAAAGTACATAAAACTACAGCTTTCAGACCGTCGGGACCTCGCCACATCCACGCAGCTCATATAACGAGTATGCAAATTAAACGTGTTTCATCTTGGCATTTTCACGGGACGTCACTGTCAAGCGCGTGTGTCTGTTTATTAACTTTTTGCTAATTAGATAGGCTTCCGACAAGCATGTTGGTATTTTTAATTACGCGATAATGTCTGACGGACGAGCGGTGCGGTGCGTTGTATCGTATGAAGGTACACGCGATCATAAATATTATACTGGTATCGTTCATTTGTTCTCTTCTTATTAGGTTATAGATTATATTAGGTATTTAGGTTAAGAATAAAACGAACTGAAATTTAATTAAAGAATGTTCTTTAAGAAACTACTTTTATGTGACTTTAACGTAATATTGATTTTTGTCTTAACTTTATTGATTAGTTTAAAAATCGCGATCTATACTTATACAATAAAAATACCCGTCATTAAAACGTCACAGAGTAGACAGCGAAATATAAAATTATCGCTGGGCAAGTAAGCAAGTATTCCAAATATCTACACAACACAATACGTATTCATAACCCTTCAAATATAAACTCACACAATCATTCACGCTACCGTGAAAAACGTCACAAATCAGATTAAAATGAGTGATCCAAACAAAAGGATATATCATATAACCAGTATAGAATGTAAGAGCAATGTAATCACTTGGACTGTCAAACACACGGGCAGGTAAGCTCACGAACGCATTTAACTTAAAATTTTCACTCCCCAGTAGCTTTTTACTAATTCGCCAAGTGAAAAGGGTTCGACGAAGTAATACAGTTTACTGCTTATTCAGTATTTATGTGCAGGGGCTGCTCGCTCTAGACGTCGGATGTAAGGAAAATTTGTAAAATTTGCACCAATTAGTATCGTTCGCTAATGCTAATAAATAAAAGCCGCGGCTACGTAGAGCAAACGCGTGCCTTCGATTCTATTTGCTCTGCACGAACATTCGAGAACATAATTAGATGAGCTATTGTTAATAAAATATGTTTATTAATAATAAATATACTAACTGACGTATTGAGAAAGATAAACAACTGGTTTGTTACTTAATAATTATGAATCATAAAATTAACAAAAAAATTAAGGTTTTAGTTAGTTTAGTAAGTCTTTATCCTTTCTTTATCTGATTGTAAAGACTATTGTTCCCTTTTATATTATTAATTACTCCTTTTTCATTCCTATCTTGAATTGTATATGTCGTGGTTTTGTACCATCATATTCCCGTCCCTTTGTACAATGAGATGCAGATTGAATTTTTGAAACCTTGACCTATGGAGTGAGCTACCGAGCTGTGTTGTAAATATTCATCATATCAATGTCCGAATATGTGTACCTTTGAAATGTCTACACTCAAGGGTATATCTGAATAAGCCGGATTGCGTATACCAGCGTAGAGAAAGCACAGTCTTACCGAGTAGATAAACTGTTAGACTCGCTATAAAAAACTGTAAGTACATTCGGCGACTCAATATGAAAACATTCACCAAAAGTACAAAGGATTATATATCTTATCTTAAGGTTGGTAGAACACAAAATTGCTTGACCTTATTATTTCAACCGAAACCTCGGCAACTAGGTGACTTGTTTACGAACTGGCTCACATACCCAATCGCGCGTAATGTATTTATGATTATTGTTTAGCAAAATAGAGTATTTTAGCCCCGTAACTACGGGACTTGAAAGGATTTGGCAACAATTTACTTTTGTGAATCTTTAAGGAATATTGGCAATTTATACGTCGTATTCCTAAAACATGCTTGTTACAAATTTATTATTTATAACAGCTGTTATTATATTAAAGTATTTGGTAGTTGAACTTTATAATTAGACGGCAGAATTTTTTCATCCTATAATGAAGTAGGTAACGTGGATGTAACAGCCACGTTGAGCCATAAATACGACAAGAAATCGGGACCATCCCCATAAATTCCTCTCGTAAAAGGTTCTGCGATTATGTTAGGGGGTGGTATTAGCAAAGTTTGTCCGATACTGGGGTGTTCCCCCTCTAATACATTTTTCGTTGATGTAACGCGATTTCTCGTCGGTTCCCAGTTACGTGACGGATTAAAAGGCTTGGTCGCACCAGAGGATTAAGCCATAATGCTTAAGGTATTGCC
>JADANM010001810.1:3131291-3141359 GCA_026213755.1 Eurema hecabe
AGAATAAAAATTTTCAGACAGCATTCAGAATAAATACTCTGTGGGAAAGTTTAACTTATTTTAAATTTAGAAGCCGGAGGCTGATTGGAACGCGTACGCGGCTGGATTCCGTCTGGCATTGTGGTCGCATCCGTTTCCTCGCAGTATTATATTAAATTTTATTATCGCCCTGGACTAAGTAATGGGAATATCGTGTAAGGAGCGGTCGTCCAAGGCCCCGGGCGTCATGGGGGTTGGGTAGAGGGAGGGTGATTAAAATTTCGGCTACCGTTGATGACACAACAGTACTGCAGAGTGGAAGGATTAATAGAGGTTTTATGAGTGGATTACATTACTTTGTGCCGCTCCGTCGGAGTGAATATTGTGATTTTATTTGTAACATTCACATTAAAGACGGTTTAGAGCGCTTTTACTGTTGTTATTGAGGTTATAGTTGCCACCAAGCTCAATTAATTGAATACATCGCAATACACGTAACTATTACAACCAACAGTTACAATTTAAAGATAGACTTTTCTTAAGCAATTTGGAAGCAATAAAATCAAATTGGGAATCGACGACGTCTTTTCAATAACGTTTTGATGTGTATTGTAGAAGACGAAGACTGGAAACTTTCGCCAATAAAAAAGCTAAGAAGCTTTCAAGAAGAGATAAAGCTGTAAAACAAAGATATTAGCCGTAACGAGCACAAATAGTTCGCTCGTAAAGCTATAAACACAACAAATGGATATAAAGACACCGTTGGACTTTATTTATCGTGAAATTTATTTCAATAAATGGTTTAGATAACATTTGGAATAAAATTGCCATCTGGCTTCAGATACAGAGCAGTTTACAAACCACAATTTTCTGTAGTATTCAAAATGTTATATTTTTCTTTTTATCTTTTAAATAATACGAGTCAATTATGTTTTAAAATATTCAAGAGCAAAATGAACCCCGAACGCACTTTCACTAATTACAATTTTAAGGAGTTTAATCATTTCCCAATAAATCTTGTACGCGCCAGTTGTCGCGTTGATCTTTCAAGTGTGAAGGTTTATTTAAGGGCAGCAATATTTTTTCCTCCCCCACCGGCGGCTCACTTCGTTATATTTATTAAAACATCGCCCGAGATTACAAAGAACACGATATTTTTTACACTAGAAGATGTGAAAACCAATTAAGGAGATAAAAAGGGAATCCACTGAGGTGCCTGCATTAATTTCTTTTTTGCGGGGATTATTTTAAAATTGCATTATATTCTTGTTAAGATGCCGGCGCTCTTGGTTAATGATAGCACTACCCCTTCCTTTTTAATTGCCTCGGGCTATTGCGAAATGAGTAATCTGAAGGTGCCCGGCCGTTCTTCGCGATAAAAACTTTCGACAATCCTGAAATCTTAAGCGCATTCCTGCTCTTTAATTGGAATTTTTGAATAAACACTTATTCCTATATTACTTTTTCAATATGGTGTAATATTGCAACGTTTTTCTGTATCAATATCAATGATATCTTTAACCATCCTATGTAGCTTAGACATAGTACTTCTAAATAATTCTGTCTTCAACTCAAAACAATTTGAACAGCAATGAAATAGTTAATTTACATGACACTGTTTCTATAGACACGAACGCCAGGCACAACAAAATCATCGACTCAATAATTCCAAAAAATTAAGAAATAATTCTCACGCACGTATAAATTGTATCGATGGCACGTGAATTTGGACAGGTACCGCTCAATTCGTGGGTGGAACCGTGCTTTAAGTGTCTAGTACAAGTGGAAGCTATTACGTCTGAACCTAATATCCGCGTACAGCTATCAAAGGAAAATTATCCCTAATTCGTCTATCTTACGATTTAGATCGGACGCATTTATAACTACGAAGAAATCGGTCACGATTACGAATACGTGGTTTCTTGGTGTTTAAATTTGAGCCTTATGGTTTGGTGGGTGGGTTGATTTTTGTTTGGTTGTGTTTTTGTTATAGTGGGTTTATTAGTCATCGATGGTGGTGCGATAGGCCGGTGCCAGGCGCGGGCGGCGCGCACGCATGTTCTGTCAACACTACCCTAATGAACGGCAGTTACACAACGCACGAGATTGTCGCTAGCTTCCTGCTGTAATTTCATTGTAATTTGTGCGTATTTATCATGTGAGAAGAAATATTGCTCTATTATAGGGGGAGTATCGGTGTCGCATGTGGCAATGTAGTTTTTTAATTGCCATTAAAATGTAACTGTAAAATCAATCAGTTTTTATTTGTTTTGACATTATATTTCCTTCTAATAGATAAGTACAACATTCAATAGAAAAATTTAAGTTTACATTTAACTAAGTTAAGGTTACAATTGATACAATACCTTCATGAACATACTCTTACCATACAACCTCGTCCTTTTTATCTTCTTAATCATCAAGTATCACGTAAAATAACAATTAAAATAAACAGGGTTTTCACAGAGCTCATTCGTGTCTAACTATGCGATTGCATTTACTTGCTATTGCGTTTCACGATGTCGCATGAGTTAAAACTCACTACAAATTTTCTTTGTCCCTGGTATGAATATAGTAAAGAAATACAGAAAAGTTTAATAAACAATTTAAATTAGACTGTTATAAAATCCATACTAATATTATAAATGCGAAAGTAACTTGTCTGTCTGTTCTTTTGATTAGAACGAAATTTGGTACAAAGATAGTATAAAGCCTGGGGAAGGACATAAGCTATTTTTTTTTAAATAAACCCCCAAAAGGTTGCGCGAGGTTGAAACTTTTTATAATTTTACGCTTTCACGGCCAAACCGCTGAACCGATTGTAATGAAATTTGGTACAAAGGTGGTCTAGAGCCTGAGATAAAACATAGGCTACTTTTTAACTGTAAAAAGGGTAATAAGGTGGGGAGGGGGGGGGGGGGGGGTAAAAGTTTATATGGAAGTCCACGCGGACGGAGTCGAGGGCAACAGCTAGAGTTAATATAAATAACACGCATTCTAAAAAGTCAATTACGTTTTTTAATACTTCAATATGTATTATTGTTTTTTTACTTTTAAACATATTTTTTAAGCAACCAAATATTTAAATAAAATAATGATCAATAAAAAATTTATTATTCAACTACAAGGTTAATTACAAAAAATGTAGACCCAATATAGTATAAACTGCTTTTAGAGAACCTGTGACATCTAGATAATGACACATAACATAAGCTATAAGATGAGAGCTGAATGTTTTCTATCTGAAGACTAGTTCTAGTACCACTTTAGAGTGCCTTGTCATAATGCATTACTGTTTCTTGTAGCAAGCTCGCGACATTTCAGTAGTTTGGATTTCATATTTGATCACTGTGATTAAATGCAACTGGGTCGGCAATATTATAATTGATAATAAATAAAATACTGCGAGAAGAAATATGTTATTTTAATTATAAATACAAGTGTCATTAAGGAAATTACGAAATAATAATTTACAGTTTTTATCGACATAAGAAATCTTGCTTATAATATTATGTAATTACGTTTGAAGTTATAATAATTGTTGGGAACGGAGAACGGATCACCTTTAAAGGCACTTCTTATATTTTTATACAAGTAAGCAAATAATTCTTAATACCAACATCAGGATACACAGAGTACCAACAACAGAAAAAATTGTACATATAAACGGCATACAGCGCGTAGAGCGCTCAGTCGGTGCCGGTCGGTACCAGTAACCAGGTATTAATTGATTCACCAGATAAACCTGGAATGTCACTACAGGACTCGTAACTCGTATTTCCTTAATTATGTAATTTTCCGCTAAATTACCGCCTTGCGTGCGCGAGAATGCATGCCGTGGAAACTTGTACAATTGTTATAAAGGATTTTAGGAATATGACATTTCATTGTCTTATTTATTATATTTCTTTGGTTAATAATAAACAAAAAATTATATTTGGAACGAATGTCTAAACATTGTAAATATCTGTTCGATTTTTAAATTTAAATAAAAAGTTTTTTTTTTAAGTTTATATAATACACAGATTCTTAATAACTCCGAAGACTTACAATAATTTATATCCGAGATACACCTTTTTTCGTTCTCAAAGGCATTACATGTAAATCATTATAATTTTAATATCCCCGCCCTCAAAAGCAATTCATGTAATGAGAGAATAAAACAATGGCTGGATAATTTACGAGTTACAGCGAAGGAGCCGGACCTCTTGCAATTTAACATCGACTTCTATTTGATAATGCCGGAGCTTTTAAAATGAGAATAAAGATTAGGGATAAAACGGTGAGATAATGTAAATGGAACATTACTTAATACTTTTCTATAGAGCGCGGGGCCCTGTAACGTTTCATAGATTTAATTTTTCACACTTTGTTATAAAAAACCGCACAGCAGCAGGCGTTCTAGCACTGCAGAGTGCAGTGTCTCTTCCAAACAACCAATTACAAAGAAAATAAAGTTATTGATTTTGATACCTCGTGTATTAAATGCATTAAAATCGTGTCTATTCATTGCAAAATAAATATGTGAATTTTAATGCATATAAATGTTTTTATTTTTAATAAGTGTGTTGTTGTACATGTGTTCAGCAGATGAACCTCGTATCAAATATAAAATTCAGCGCTTATTAAAATTTCTCTTTATTTGGTTTATATTCTTGTCAATTTTAAATAAATTTACAATAATGGATAGAGTAATTCAAGAGTATGGTCAATGTGCATACATAATATACATGCATAAATGCGGTTAATACAGCTGGGCGCGGCTAACTCTTAAATTAAAACATTTTTTACCTACAATAAACAAGTTCATTATTCCGAATAACTAATAGTAATAAAACCTACACATCAATTGGTTATGGAAAAATCATCACAAAAAATGAAATGGTTCGTAAAATCGATTTTCCCGCTAGTCGATATAAATTAAAATTAGAATGGGCACGTAATTCGCAATAAAACGCAGCTGAGTCGCGAGTAGGGCCCCAATCGGACGGCGATCGTGATAAACGACCACCGTGAGACTGCACTCTGCCTTCACCACCTTCGACGTCACAATCTCGGAAATTTATTACCCGCCGATGTATGGAAAAATCCGTCTAGCTGTTCTTAGCTGCCAGGCTTTCTTAAAGGAGTCTATATTTCATAATACATAACGTTATTCTTGATTTTCCTATTTAAAGTTTTTGGTGTTTTTCCTAGGATATATCTGATTTATTATACTTTCAATGTTCGACAGTAATTACTGGACTGAGAATGTTTGTTTTTTTTTATAAAAAAATATGGTGTGAATTGGTGGTCATAATTATCACTTTTTATCGCCTTGTGAGTGAGCCAAGCGATCAATTTGAAAGGTTTACAAGTTACTTGTTTAATTGAGTGAAAAACTAAGCGTACTACATAATGTATTAGATGCACACATTCCACATACTTAACCTTATGTATAACCCAGTTTTATGATGTCAAATAATATGTTTAGAAAAAACCAAAAGCTAAAAGTCAGTTTAAATACTTTTCTCATAATTTTAACTGTAATGAAATATACGAAGCACACAGCCCGCAATGCTTTAGAATTGTTGCGTTTTATTCGTGTTTCAACTCATTGATGTAAAATTTAGTTCAAAATTTGCGGCATACAAAATGAAGACGCATAAAAAATACACGTCAATGACAAAATACAAATAATTACTCTGTATCCCGGGCAAGCAGGCCGCGTTCATTTTGGCTCGTAAAAAATATGGTTGTCCTTTTCTGTATAGTACAAGACTTAAGAGCGTAGAGAGAGACGGCTTATCGCAGCCTAAATAAAACATAACGGCTGAGAACACGAGCCATATTGCTTCGCTGGAAAAGTTTTAAAAAGTTTTCTTTGCGGACCCATTACAAGTACGTCGACTTTGTGTGTGTGCACTCGATACATCCGCTCGATACCGTGATGTCAGAACAAAAGCAACATTTTTGCTCAGAAACAATGAAAGCCATGGAATATGTGATTACAATGGCTATAATACTCCCACAGTGGTACTATTCTTAGCCCTTAGGATGGGTTAAATAACAAAGCCAAAAGTGACATAGTAATGTTAATAAAGGGATTGTGACGACACTACCCAATTTGCAATTTTTTTTGTCATATTATTTTAATATTAAAATGACCAAATATACAACGATCAAATAAGATACTGATTAAAAATAAATTTACATTAAACCTGTAATTTTATATTAAATTACTAAATTACAGTAATGACGCAGTGTAACCTCAATTTAGCCTGAAAGTGACGCACACATCTACGGCTCACAAACACAACGAAAGTAGGTTTATTTCCATGAAAAAGTTTTGAAAATCGATGGCTTTAGCTCCGACGCTCGAAAACTTTTCCGTCATATACCCATAAATACCGCTACGAGCCATGTTTTGCTTCCATTGCTACGCTGCTCTAATATTTTTCATGTTTTGTTGTATTCATTTTATTCTGAAATATTTTTATTTAATTTTTCCATTTTGTTAATGATGAATCACTCCATCTGTATAACAAAAAATATCTGTAATTTTATACGATACTAACGTTTTAAATAGTTGTGAAAACCATTAGCCAAACTTCACTGAATAAGGACTAACATGGCACTACTATGTTAAACAATTAAGATTGTTTTATGGACTATAATTAATAAAAGAAGAATATAACTCAAGATTAAGTTACGACAAAATTTAAAGCACCGTTCAGATACACTGAGCAGCGTGCGGCTTGCGGTGCACGCCATCTTGAAAATATCTGTTTGATATATTATTGTTTATAAATAATGACTTCTCGACCCTCCCAATTTAATTGTGGCGTATCCTCGAGAATGGCTTATTAAGCGGCCAGTTAATATTTCCTTATTGGGCTGTAATTAATTTTGTTAGTCAGGTGCTACGCCCACGGCGGTTGTTAGGACGCTGTCTAAACAGCTATTATCTCCCGCATTATTTTGTCGTGCCAATTTGTTTGAAGCCTTTGACGGCTAGCTGGAGATTGAGTTAATTAACTCGTCGATACGACGCTAATGCCTTTGCGTTTAAACAAGGCTGACCGTTGATGATTATAGGACTATATTCATGTTACTTATTTTATTGCTCGAGTATACAACGTAAGTTTTGCACATTATACGTAGTCTTGGTGGTCATTCTACAGGGCTAAACCAAAATAGAAAATAATATGTGATTTCCAAATTTTTTATCTAGAAAAAAAATTTGATAAGGTTGTCGTATAGCCATAACATATGACGCAATAATTTAGCAATTAGACAAAGTTCGGAACGAGGATAGGACCGTGCAGAAGTTGTAGGCAAGGTCGAATTGGCGCCATGACCTTCCGACTGCAGCCCTCTACCCGCTGGTCCAAGTAGTTTGCGAACAACTGCCATAACTCCGTAGGTACTCTGAAACTGGGTGACGGTCTAACCGGCCGTTGACTCCGAGAAAAAGTTCTCTTTAAATATCCACCAACTTTAGTATAACAACTCAAATTTAGTTAGTTGCTAACA
Organism: Eurema hecabe; assembly: GCA_026213755.1. Classification (NCBI taxonomy): domain Eukaryota; kingdom Metazoa; phylum Arthropoda; class Insecta; order Lepidoptera; family Pieridae; genus Terias; species Terias hecabe. Next base: position 3,138,786 of record JADANM010001810.1, read on the forward strand.
AACAGTAACAACAAGTCGCGAAAGTGGCGCGCGAGTCGTTCAAGTTCAGCTTTGTTTCGTGTTTCGTGACGCGACGTCGTCGTCGACATGACTGACGTGTCATGTAAACAAACATGATGCTTATATACTCGTATTACCATAATCATAATTGATATTTCGTCAAATAAAGAAAATACACAAAATGCCATAATTAGACGACAATATATCTAAAGTCATTCTAGGGTTGTTTAAATGGTAATGGTATATTAGATACACAAAAAGGATTTAATACAAAGGAAAAAGTGTAATTACTATATTAAATTTTTGAACAACACTTATACGTACTTTAAAACTACTTAAAACTGCTTAATTTAATCTTATATCTGCAACGTGGTCAGAAATGTTAAAGGTACTTTTATATATTCTATATGTCTTAGTATTCAAGTGTGACAGCAGAAGTTTGTCCTGAGAAGGGCATTATAATAGGAAACACTTAGACTTGGTGGTGTGTTAGCAATAAATTGATAGGTATAGGATACGTTAGTCGGTTCTAAATGTAATATTAACCCTCTGACTCCATAGTAGATTAAAACATCGTACATAGGCATTTTAATTAATCCTTAATAGCCTTCTAGTTCGCATTACTTTCTTCTATTCAATTTTCAACATTTCATACAGCTAACCCAAAATATTTACAAACCCAATGTGAAGGAAATAGTTATAGAACAATGCATTCGATTACGTAAATTGCGCAATTTCGGAATATAAACGAGTAAGGCCCTGCGCTTGTTGTGAAGTCCTATACAGGACTGTCACGTCAGCTCTGCGGCGGATAAGAGGCGCATGCGTCCCCCCTCCCCCCACTCCCTCAACCCGCAACACGGAAAACTTTTCCCCGACATAGGTATAAATATAAGCGCTCACCCGTCGGCAACACTTTTTGCCCCCCTCGGTGGGATGGGAAGGCAAAAGTTTTGCCAGCCCGCCTCAGTTCTGCGTACACAGCTCTTCCACTTTTTCCTGTATATTGAAATGGAGGTGCAGAGAAAAGAGTAGAATTAAGAAGCTGTCGTACAAATTTTAATGAGGATTCGGAATGTGACTGCCATGTCATAACAAGCAAGCAGGCTTAACCATCGACGCATAAGAATCGCACAATAATGAATACATTTTTGCTATTTACACAGAGTAGGAACAGATGGTATAGCGTAATATTGTTATCCTTTGGTGTTGTTATTAAATTGGAGTGGTCACTTCAAATTAGATTTGTTAAGGTCCGCTCGTACTTGCATTATAAATGACTGGTCAGCGAGGTCAACACCTTGTTAGAGATAATCACGATTAGGCAAACCGCTACTTCATCACGGCTCCTCTATTTAATCAGATCTATGTAGTAAATCATTAATTTTGATTTGTTTGCGTTGGCATTGGACTTGGGTTGAGCTTATGAATAAAATACCAGCTTCTATTAGTGATTCCCGTTCAATATAGATATCACTCTATGAATCACTATGAATTTATTTCTATATAAACATATTTTAAACAAACACGGGAATTCGAATGACATAGAAATATTGCAGTTTCAGTATGGATCATCCAAAAACAGCCTCTTTATTTGGCCTCTGCAAATATTCGCTCAAGTAAGGATTTTGTTTAACGATACGGGTTAGTCAAACACTTAGTCGGGTGCTGTCATTGGGGGCATATTTGAGGTCTGTTAAGGGTACATTCATCACGGCTACGGGTATTTTGTGCAGTCTGACCCTACGTTATCTTCTTGGAGCAGTGACACGGCTTCGGTCCGTCCAGTGACTGATGACTCGCGTTAATTAAATTTAATGAAACTTAATTATGCCAAGATAAACGTAGCTAGGAGTACTGCTACTAAATTGTGTTCTGTGACCTCGGACATATTTGCTATTCCTTTGTATTCAGTATATGAATACTACGATTTTGGACTTAAAGAGTTTTAAGACTGATATATACAATTTTTGATTCCGTTTAAATGCGTTATCCAGGATAAAATTAGACGTAAAGCGGCATCAGTCATTCAAAGGACGGTAAGCATTATCTGAACCAACTTCGGTGTAATGTAGTTGCTGTCCAAGTTAAGCCGGCTAACTCCGACGTTCATCCAAAATTCAAGGAATAAAGACAAGCAGGAAATCAACGTGTCAGATGAATGCGGAGTGTGGAGGTTTTGCGGAGTAAATGTGAAGTCGTATTGGATTGTGTGGAACGCGGATTTATTTAGAAGCTAGACTTCTAAATATTTTGTTCCCCACAAGAGCAGAATTTTTCGATGAACATACAACGATTATATTGCACAATCCTGTTTCAGAAGCAATAAAAGCAGCAAGTTTAGAAATTACTTTATTTAGGACCTGGGAATAATTTCTTTGTTTCATGTATAAGAAAATAATAATAAAATAATCACGGAACACTATTGATACATCGGAGATAACATAAATAGTACAACGCATTTTCGTCACAGAAACATAAAAATCGCTTCAGCACTATTTAAACTTGATTTAGTGTGGAACCATTTTCGAAAATAGACTACGATTTTAACTTTGCACTCAGCCGGTCGGAGTG
>JADANM010001810.1:3169133-3198028 GCA_026213755.1 Eurema hecabe
CGTGACTCAATCCCGGAACAAGTTGACAAGCGACCACGTATCACGTACAAAAAGTATGAATAGCACACGATGCGCTCACGGAAAAGAGCAAAACTGGCAACAAAAAAATAAACAAATTTACCTGTCTATTGTTCGGCCGCCACAATGCCTTTGCGACACCGAGTCAATAGCGTTTGGAAAAATGTAAAAAAGCACAGTTTGCGGGTTCCGGGTAAACACGTCACCGGGCCCTTATTGAGTTGATCTGACCCATTGGAGTATAAATCGTACTGGACGAGACTGCTGTTGCCTTGAATGTTGTTTCAGTTTAAAACATTAAATTATTTATCGGTTCACCTACTTCAAGTGCTATCTACCGTCTATTATAAGCTCTAATGTATATACAAATCAATATATTTAACATCTACCTATATTATTCTATAATTTAGTATGCTTTATAATATTTTGCAATGATTGTAGTGCGCTAAACTTCTAGCTAGATAGGTGGGAATTTAAAATTTCTTATGAGCAATCAAATTATTTATACTTTTTTATTAGATATTACAAATTAGTAACTATTACCCGTTAAATAACATGTTCCTTTCTCTTAGTTTTTTGAGTTACAATGTAAAAGACGGATAACGTTAAAACTTTGATTTATTTACAATATTAGTCAGAATGTTATTAATTAAGAACACCTTTTCAAATTCCCAACTGGTCCTCTCTAGTAGCGAGTATTGCAACGATCTGGCCATTTCGACGGCCCCTCGCCCTTTGCGAAAAAAAGAAGTTCAGCTTGAATTCAATTCCCGATATCCATTTTTGACGTTTCGTGATTAGAACGCAGTTTTGTCGTTAGCCGGTGTAGACTGTGTGGCTTTGATTTGCGTTCTATATCTTTTAGCTGTTTATGTTCCTATGTTTTGAGACTATGGTGTCTAGCTCTTACCTTGAATAATAAGATATTAACGGTTGAATACTGAAGAGCGATTCATATTAAGAAATAAGAATTTCGTCTCAAGTATATTTTGACAGATGACAGTTTTGTATTGCAAAATGTCAAAGTCACTGTCACTGAATTTAAGACAGATATTTTTATTTGCATTTTAGGAGTTGCTGAAGAGTTCAAGCTAAGTGATAGGATACTTTTTCGTCTAACTGCCGCAATTTTAAAAGTATTTGCTTCAAAACATTCTTAGTTAATGAATAAAATTTTTTACAGGCAAAAAATAGTTTTAATAAATAATTTATGACGTAATAAATGATTTAGAGATGTGATTTTCATGATTATGACAATAATAGAAAAAAAATGTTTTGGCTTAATCCAAATTAAATTACAATAATAATCACCAGGCAACATTACATTAATACATCTCGCGGGGATCTTAGAACTGTCTTATAGTAATAATAAATATTATAGTTTCCCCCAGGGACAAATACAGGGGAAATAAAGCAAATCGGACCCACGGCGGGGTCGTGAAAGAAAAACGATTAATATTAACTGAAATTGTTATAGCCCTTTTATTGCGTCAATTTCATATTTTTACTGCTTCCACGAAAGAGTTGGATTTCGAATTCAGTTCCCGTAGATTGTTATTGAAATAGATGATGTAAGCTTTGTCATTGATTTAGATAGAATAGATAGTTGGGAACTGTATTTTCATAGAATAATAATAATATGCTTTATTACATATTAGGTTTTAGGTTAAAGGTTTTAGTACTGTAATACTATTACCAGGTAACTTTGTAATTTCTTAATTTTTATTAAACATAGGCTTTCGTTTTTTATTTGGTTGTGTCAGTTTGTTATATTGATAATGATCTTTAACCGGTACAATTATAATAAGATATTTTTATTTGTTTATTTAAGATCCAAAGCTACATCCATCTGTCATGAGCGACCAAATTTAAAAATGACAGATGTTTTAAATATTTCTACATTATGTAGCATGTAGGAACGTTGCTTAATACAAAGTATTGCAGTTGTTATTTTTGTATTTCTAAAGATGCAAGCAATAACAGATTTTTTTTTCAAAATTTCACATTTTAAAAAACATCGGTTTTAAGACTTATTACGTTTCAAGCCTATTTTGACAGATGACAGTTTTGTATTGCAAAATGTCAAAGTCACTGTCACTGTATGTAAGACAGATAAGGACTTTATAGGACTTTCTGAAGATAATAAAACGCAGAAAACGCGTCACAAACGCGGCGTTTTACCCGCTTATTTGCTAAACAATCTCATCTTAGTGTCAAGTACCTCAAGAGCGGTCATCTCTACAATGAGTCCCTTGAGTCTCGGACCCTAGTAATCTGAATTTATTCCATTTGAATAACATCGCGTTAACTATACCTTTGTTGAGAAAATGTTTTCGGGTGCTTGTTGTATAATACATTATAATTTATTTTATTTTGCATTGAAGAGGCCTTTGTCTAACAGTGGACAGAAACAGGCTGATTGAATTAATTTAAAAAATCTAAGTACCTATATTTTTATGATATAAATACTTCTAGCAAAAATAAATTAAAAATAGCGCGATTTGCTAATCATATTATGATAAAAGTTTAAAAACTAAGTATTTCTCTAAATAAATTATTTTTTTGAAGCCTGAACTCCATAAAAAGACAAGTCCTTTCTATCAAATGGTACTGTTACTGTTAATTTCTCGATTTAACCTATCCCCTATATTAAATTAGTGTCTAGGTATATATCCATCTACTTGTAACATATAGAGACTCAAGCAAACGCCATACCTACCCGTCGATTCTTAACGAAACTTTTTTAATTACTCTTCAAGCTATCGTGCAAATCGTTAGCTAAATCAGAATGACGCAGTAAGAGCGGTTTCTTAATACCGGTTACGACTGCGAAGACGGTCGAATTCTTTAATTATTTAGCTCTAATGGCAGCCGAGCTTGTCCTTTGACGTCGCCGGCTTTAATTTGAGATTCCTCCCCCAAATTAAAAATATAATGAGACTCGACTGTGCCACTGTTAATTGGAAACCGATACGATATCAGAGACGCTGAATTAAAAATGTTTACAGTTTTAGTCTATGAATTTCGCGCTGCGTTAGATCTTTTTAATTTAGAACATAGTGTCCCATCTTTTGTTCCAAATTCAAACGAAAATAAAAAAGATCATTTTAACTTATTGTTCTAAGACATATTATTTTATAAATAACTAGCGACCAGCCGCGGTTTCGCGCGCATATATTATACATGTAAACCTAGCTACATTTTATTAACCTTTTTATTGAATCACTCTATCTGATAAAAAACCGTATGAAAATCAGTAGCGTAGTTTTGAGAAAGCGACTTTGTTTTATTCTATGTAGTGATAGTGATGATATTTGTTTATTTGCATTAAATAGACCCCAAAACTAGTGGATTATTTTGGATTTTTTTTACTATTGTGAAAGCTAGTATGTAGATGTTATCTTATCATAACTACAACAAGCAATTATTACTAAGTACTAATATTGTTTCTAGGGAAAATTGTATTGAAAACCGTCTTCATTAACCGCTTTTCAACGGAACTAGAAACTCCTTGAGAAACATTCAAGGTGTATCTTCAATAGAGTATAAATCAATTCTTGTAACTGTATTAAATTGAATCAATCATTATAATAATAACTCATTATGCCATTTTTAATATTTTTTCGTATTGCGTCACTTTATTTACTTTGAGTTAAAAAAATACCTATTTACTTTTCTTAATTTATAATTACTCTTCTATAATATAATATTTTAACCATATACTAAAACATATAACATTTTTGCATTTAAAATGGAAGCTTTAAAAGCGTTGCTCGTGTTAGTTCAGACGTACATTTAGTTAAAAGCAATACTATAATTGTTCAGATAATCTTGTTGTAGTGTGCCCAAAGTTATTATATTAAATAGATACGTTTAAGCCCAACGTTTTGAAGACTCAATAACATCCCAATTAGGACGTTTTACCTTTATGTGATTGGTGCATTCACGCGCAACTAACAAAACTATCTCTTTTTTTCTTTTTAGTTTTATCGTTATATAATGTCTTTGAGTGTGCCTAATCTTTCATGACAAAAGCAGGAAAATTTTACCAGACTTCTTAAAAGACAACCAAACATCAATAAGCCAAAAAACCGTCACAATATCCCAATATCTATGTAAATACATTGTCGAACAATGCTAGTAATTTATATTCATGGCTGGTCACACTGAGGCTGAGGCAAATAAAAAAGCGTAATAGATTCCAGAACAAAATCCATCAGAATGCCACCGCGTGACGTTTTACGCACATGTCGGTTATTGTCGCTGTGTATGGAGTGTTCTAAATTTGAATTATCTTTTTTTTCTAACGGCCAGAATTCATTTCTTCGTTTATTACCAGTACAAGAATACTATGGAGTCTATACTCCAGATTAAAAAATGTTTTAAATTAAAAAAAAAAAAAAATTTAAACCTTGTAATTAATGAATACTTAAGCGTCATATTGCAGACTGAAATCTTATCAAGACTTTAAGATTACATTACAAATATGACCAACAACACATGTCAAGTATAAATCTTTAAAAATAAAATAAGGGTATTTCTCTAACAACAGTTTTTCATACAAACTATCAACAAACGAATTTACCACCGGTGTGACAACTAAAAACACTCTCTATACCCTCGTGGAGGCCACTGCAAAATTTTGCCCACCTTCGGGAGCCAACATTATGCATAACTGATAAGGCTCGATTCTGTATGCATGCGATCCTTAGTCTCCTCTGTAATGACATCCACGCCCTTGAGAGTTGCCGTTTTTACCCCGTTCTATGGCATCTTAACTAGCGTGATATTTTGAATATTTATACCTAGTTATTGTCCTACAACACTCATCATTGCCATAGTAAAAATGTCTTTTTTAAAAACATAATATGTTTTTTATTATATTAATTGATATCCTTAGTATCTTTAATAGTTATATTCAATTGTATATAATTACTTATTGGGATAGTGATTAAAAAATTAGTTAATGTTCGTTAATGTCCGTAGTGTCAGTTGAATAAAATATAACAAAAACGTATTTTAGTTATTTTCTTATTCAAAAACTTAAGGAGATACGTTGACTTGAAAAGGCGTATGACCTCACTGCTATACTCACGTTCTACTAAGATGTGACGTAATTAGTCTTAGTAGTCTTTTGTTATTGTGACAAAGCAAACATTACAGGTAATATACATTTTTTATCTACAAGACAGACTAATTATTTATATTTTAGTTACATGCTTTGTTATCTTGCCTATTCCAAGAGGAGAATTACATATGGACAAGAGTCCATATGTTTTTCTAAACTAATACACTATGAATATCTAACCCAAACAGCTATCATTAATCGAAACAAAAACAAAACCACGCCAATCAGACCTGACGTCTCCGGATATTCAATTCCGTACATGTCCAAAGTGACGCGAAACAAATATATATCAGAGCACGTAAAGAATACGTAAAATGACGTAAAACATGACCGCTGGACGGACGGGAGACGGGACAAACAATAAGCACCGTGATGGATTATTGCGAGTGACCGCTACGTCCTATTGGAATAAGAAATTACCATATGCGCCTCGCCTCGCCTCTTGGTCTAACAAAGATGCTGACAAATAAGGAAGAGGTTCTTCTTAATTTAAAAATCGAATAAAATAGTGAGTGTTCAATTTTGACGATTATAGATTAATAATTAAAGCTAGTGTTTGTAGTAATGTCCTATTGGAACTATAAATTATCATAATAAATATGTATGTGGAATTCAAATGAGGAATTTTCTGAATTCAAAAAACAAAAGACTTTGTATAATTGTGACGAATATTATAGATGGCATATGTGATTTTTAATGCTATGTTTACAGTGTATAAATAATTAAAATTAAAAAGTAAAATAAAATGCGAAATTTTCAAGGGATTCAGATATAATATATCAGTGGCTGTATTTGTAAAACGTACGTTTTACGTTGGTTATTATTTTATTTAGTAAATAAGACATTCTGTCAAATAGAATACTAAATACAATATAAGTTCAAATCGTATCTTTGTATTAAATAATATAAAAAACAAGATTAGATAAAATCATAAAATATACCTAACTACTCGAATAGTATATAATAAAACTATAATTTCGTATAGTTTTCTAGATATTTGTTAATTAAATTAAAAAAAAAGAACCCTCGTATATAACCTTTTATTGACCAACAGTTTAGTATAAAAATTCATAAGGCAAATAATAAGGCAACTAACAAAACTGCCATGTTTCTCATACCATACATAAGACATACGAAAACAGAAAGCCTTCTCCACGTCACGAGTGCCTCATGTCAGTGCGGTTGGCGTCGCGCCGGCGACCGGAGACCCTTCAAAAAGTTTGATAATAACACCAGCAGCGTCGGGGAGCGATAATGTGACAGCCGATACGTCGCCAGCAGCCTTGCACCGGACAATTTAAATTTCGAACCGTAATTTGTCCAGCCAATACAATGCAATCCTAGTTTGTGGCCTTTTTAAATTTCGAATGTGCTGTCTTTTTCATCATTTTACAAATTCAAAAAGTATTTTATAGTTTAGAGTTTGTACATTCTATAGACCTATTATAATATCTTTTTAATTTTCGATAATGTGACAGCCGATACGTCGCCAGCAGCCTTGCACCGGACAATTTAAATTTCGAACAGTAATTTGTACAGCCAATACAATGCAATCCTAGTTTGTACGAGTAGCTTTTTAAATTTCGAATGTTCTGCCTTTTTTTTGTTATCAGCCTATATCATACTACAAATTTAAAAAGTATTATTATTTAGACATTCTAGAGACCTAAAATTTTTTATTTTTTATATATGGCCAACAAAGTCGAAAAACGATAATGTGACAGCCGATACGTGGCTAGCAGCCCTGCACCGAAAATTTAAATTTCGAACCTTAATTTGTTTAGCCAATACACTGCAATCATAGTCTGTAGGATTTTTTGAAATTCGAATTTGCTGTTGATCGTTTTTTAATCATTATAGAATTATTATGAAGCTGTTTGTATAACAGAAAGTCTTAGCTTTGTCATAAAAAGAAATCGAATCGTAGTGTTTATTACTCTAAAGATGTTTCATGGTCTCGCAAAAATCAAATTGGTACGTTATTTCATGTTTAAGCAAGGATCATTTCTATTTAAGATACCTACTATTGTTTTTGGAAAGATGTAGCTAAGTCTCTTGATATTATGTATGTGCTTTATATAAAATTTTAGATATATAGAGGTATTAAAGCAGCAGTATTAGTAAATACAAGAGAACATAAACAAGAAACTTTATATCGCATAATATATAACTGAATTCTTCAAATATTTAGTTACAAAAAAATAAATAGAACATTAATGCTACCAATAGAACATACACGTTTACCATCGCACTAGTAAAATGACGTCATAGTTTCTCAAAACCTTATCGTATCTCGCTTCAAACTATCATTAATATATATTGTATGAAAAAACTAAAGGCTGATGATATATGAGACATTCATGAGGTGTCACAGGCCAGCCGTGCGGGGATTACACGTGTCATTACCGCCGTAATGCGACAAAGCAGGGGGTCTTTTAGGCCTTTCAACATGACGATACTGAATTATTTATCCAGATGACAATATATTGAAGATTATTGCCTTTGTGATAAGCAGAAATGGTTTAAAGATAATTAGCGTTGTTTATCATGGAGTGGCTTTTTTATTTAAGATATATGCTGTTAAGTTACTGCCTTCATCTTTTCTATAATTGTGAAACTTCAGATCATTTTAAAAATTATAAAAATTTATTTTAACTTGCATGTAAAGTAATTGTGAATATCTAGAAGGTTTTCTAATATGCCAACGCGTAATTCGTCTACTCATAATATGATCAAATTTTCTCCTTCATGGTAAATTCGCTAGTGAATAGCTTAGTTCAACAAGAATATATAGAAAATAGAGAGTATATAGGTATATACTGCGTTGTAAATAGCACACACCCCTAATAAAAAAAATACAGAATAATATAAAACAAATAATACCAATCGTATATTAGAATTATAATTCTCTACCGCATCGTATCGTAATTGTTTAAATTGATTGAAAATGCCACATAACCTATTCTACAAAAGGTAGCATTTCCAATATAATCAACTAACTAACACAACTGAAATAGAAAATTACCAAGCATCGAATAGACGTCATTACGTCAACAACAAAGATGATTCAATGCGTTTTGACAAGGCAGATGCTAATCAGTCAACCCTTTAGGCCGACAAATCGGAAATTAGGGACGCATGAGAGCTCACGGGTTAGCCTCGCCTTACGAGGCCTTTCCGACCCCACTACCAAATAACCCTGTCCCGAACTGAATATTTAACGTACAAGTGACGTTTCACATGGCTACTTGTAAAAGAAAGTGTAACGTAATGTGTAAATGTCACTATTATTCAATTCTTTTTGGGAAGGATAGGCTTGGTCCACTTGACCCTTGCAGCGAGGGAATAGGTACTATACGACTTTTTATTAAATTTAAAGCTTACAAAAGCCCTCTTAAAGTTTACATTTATCTACTTGAGTGGTAAGTGTAGCGAAGCTTTGAGAGGGCTATTTACTTTGCATTGCAAAAAAAGAAACGTGTAAAGGTAATGTGGACTATAGCCATGTATAAGAATAGCAGTTTTATTCAAGTTTTAGAGGACAACTGGGTATATGATAACATGTTTCAATACAAGAAGGGTCCAGAAGTAAACCATGTATTTCTCTGCAATTTATGTTATAATTTTGTTAGATCAGATCTTATGGAAATAATTATACCTATTTATTGTTTACTACCTTTTAAAAAACGTCATTCTTACCATTTCATTTACGTTGTTCCAAAACAGGCTTTTTTCTTGAAATTTCATCCAATGCATTCTCTATTAAAATAACTACTACATATACAATACATAACTCAAGGTACTATTACGAAGACTATCAGTTCCCAAACACTCTTGACTAGACTCTCACGAACGATGCCACGATCAGGTTGCTGTTGGCCAGCTTCTTACATCTTTGTAACTAAACACTCTTCAACTTTACTTGCCGGCTAGTGAGCTATGAAAATGTTAAACTGTCTTAGAAACCTGCCCGTGAGATATAGTTGTATGCAGTAAACGAAGGAAAGCATGGTTATTATTATAGCTTTATATTCCATATAAGTTTATTAATTTTAAATTAATTTTAATTGTATACTTAGGAGACTAGAAACAAGAACGAATAAGCCATAACAATAAATAATATACTGGATACATTTAAAAACAATTACTTGAGAGTTTTGAGACTAAATTTTATGCCAACATGTACACAAGATTATAATATAGTAAGGAGTAAACATTGTTCATGTAAACACGTGGAGCAGGGCGCTGTAGCTAGTAATAAATAATTAAGGCCGGACCGAAACCACACATTCCTGGCCAGATGACGGTGACGTCTTAAAATATGGCCACCCCTTTCTTCCGCTGACTTCTTACCCTCCCATAAACTTCATTATAATTAATAAATGACTATCGTCCCTTAATCCCACACAGTATGTAGCATTTTGTTTAATGTCGCTTCACCGGAGCATATATATATCTGAACTGATATCCAACGTCTCCCATAAACAATACAACCAGATTAAGTTCAAGGTAAATCGAAAATGAACGGCAAAGAACTTATTATGAAACAGTCTAATCCTCTCCTACATTAAGGTTGTGGTTGATGACAAATTTTAGCGAAGCCGCGATCGATACGCCACAATCTTAGAGACGCGGATAAGGGGCATCTCAAAGCAATAAAATTACAGATCAAAACTTCATCGACCCCGTGCCCTTTATTCGGGACCAGCGAGGCGCGCTATCAAAGAAAGTCTACTTAGGAGTTAGCGTCTTTGGGACTGCAAGTTCGCTCGGCAAGGGTTACGATGCGGGTAGGGTTTTTGAATGTAAATACTGGTGCGTGGGCCTCGTATGAATTAAATTTAAGTAATTAATGGGAACGCTACGGGTCCGTCTTGGATGTTATCAGCTCGTTTTAATTGCCGCATTGCAATCAAATGGGTTAGACCAAAGCATGTCTGTGTTTACGCACAAAAGCACATTGAATTAAGATGTACATGATGTCTTTCGTAAAACATTATATGCTATACTTAATATATACTACATATGTTTTTTATAACGTAATAATGTGTAATCTCATTCAAAACTATTTTCGATAAAGTGACAGCATAATCATTGAAATTATAGGTGACAATAAGTCATGACAAGAATGACTCATAATAAAACGTAACAGAATAAATATAACTATTTTTTATTACATATTATTTCAGCGAAATTTCTTTAAAACTAAACAACTTTTAAAGATCATTCACATAGAGCGAAGAGGATTACCCTTATCATGGTGCCGTAAAGCGGTGATACTTATATGAGTGCCCCTTTTATTGCATTATACGGGAAGGGTTGATCCGGCCCTCAGCGTCTTAGGAATACCGGAAGAATTTATAAATAAGTTAAGGGAGCCAGCCCGCCGTATTCTTCGTCTCCTCGTCTTGTTTTATCATATTTAAATTATTGTAGTCAGATGTGGAACGTGTACCTAATTGCTGTACTTTGTTAAGATAATGTACCTTTGGCGCGACTCCACTTTTGTTTTCTTGTTTTCGCCTGTTATAAATTCAGGGAAGGACGCCGCTGGAACGCCCAACTTTCTTGTTCTGTTTTTGTCGGACTGCCGACGGTTTTCTTAAACGACGCTACGCATTTGTATCTGTTTAATTATTACCTACTTTAGCTTATCTAGATTATGTTCGTTTAAAAGATGTTTAAATGAAAATATAAATGTATACTAACATTGTAAAGAAGAATACTTAAGTGTTGTTTTAAAACATTCTTATGATAGATATATGATATAGGTAATTTAATATGTACATTGTTATTGGTAAAGCGACTCATATTATAAACATTATTTAAAACAAGTGTATTCAAGCCCTATAGACCATAAAAAACTGTATTAAGAATAGTATATCCGTCTATGATTGTATGTTGAAATTTCAATACAACATATACGTATTATATTAATCTGTATTGCTATTTAAGGCAATAAAAATGCCAAGCCTATTCACAAATTACATCTGTCGAAGGCACACGACCCGTTGATTTAAGATTTTAATTTAAACGCAGCACGTTTCCGTACAGCCGCGAGTTAGTTAAGAAAACAATGACTTATTCATAATACAACAGTATTTTAAAACATAAATCACATTTAAGTGTTATTTCATTTCCTACAGACCCTCGTATGCAGCACACGCATCGAACGAATAAGTAATTGAAATTTGAAACGAACTTTTGATTTTAGGAAAATGCTTTCACCCCATTCCTTGGGAATTATTATGGATCCTTTCCTTTTTGGGATCTTAAATTATTACACATACCTACCCCTCGTCTGCCGGTGAATTTTCTTAAGATTATAATGGCTCGGAATAATTAGAATGCGTGATGTGAGCTCCAATTTGCTTTAATACGTGATAATGGTTCGGGATTTTATTTGTTCAAGAGAACAATTATTGTAAGTGTTACATGTTCATTTATTTTCTATATCTTACAATGTTACGGGTAAAATAATAATGTCAGAAATTAGAACATATTATAATTTATTCATTATTTTATACATATTTTTAATAATAACACTCTGCTATAGTTACTAAAACAATTAAAAAGTTTTAAAAATTTAGAGTTTCATTTACTTTGGAAGGTCCAAGTACGTACAAGAAACTAACCACTATAGTCTGTCAATGCATTGAAATGTATTCATATAGCAGTTATAAGGTTGTAGGGAACAAATGTCATTTGTGATTACATCTCATGAGACAGCCCGGAGCGGACGAGACGTTAACCGCGTCGACAATGTCTTCACGATTTGATACTTGTTAACATTGTACAGTTGCACAATACCACTGATAGTTTCCAACTCAGTTCTTATAGATATAGATAGATGAGCAGCTATATAGTTATTCTGCTTTAAATCATTTAATAGCTTTTAAATGTTTGGTTTAGATCGCATCGATGATGCGATGTTAGTACAGCGAATAAGAAGTAACTAGCTGTTATTATTATTATTCTTTTATAGATTATAACGTAGCTATAATTACTAACAGCCTCGTAACGATAAAACCAAGAGCGAATCCTAAAACCCTTTACACCTTACCAGCACCGATAAAATATCAAAGACACGGCGTTTCGTGTAACAAACGATTAGAACATCTTTAATTTGACAATTAAAAGCCGCGGCAAGACGTTGGCAACGATAAACAAGGGCCGAACACGAGCGCCAACTCCCCAAGTTCGGAGCGCGCGGAGAGTGCAGAAGACTCGTAATGAGGGTTAGAAATTTCGGCACATTGCGGCCCAAACCGCACCCGGCTTCTTGGCTTATTATTAATTCCGTAAGATGTGTCCCCGATGTCCAAGACGTGCGCTGAGATTCGAGACAAAAGTCACAGGGCGGAAGGCACACCACTCCTCAACCCCCCCTCCCCCCGCCCGGCCCGTCTTCCCCTCACCCCCGCTCGCCCCGTGCGGTGCTACGTGTGGAGCGTCGACAACTCGCAATATACGAGAGCTTTACAGGTGGTTTTAATAACGGCAGACACTAATGTCGCGAGATGAATACTTAATAGAGGGATCATCGTTGGATTCCCAGGATTAGAGTGAAGACGGTCGACTTCAGTTATAAGGGATACATTGTAAAGATTGATGCGTGCCTGACGTTATCTTACGTTGCCGTTCTATAAGTTTTGATTTGATTATTCAACCGAACACTTCTATAGTCATCCGCTTAATAAAGTAATATCTACGACTATAACATATTTAGCTGTTTATTCACTTATTTCAAAACTACCATTGTCTAATATTTATATAAAACATTCTCTACGTACTTGTAGTAATTATTCTTCGTTTTTCTTTGCTTAAAACTAAATAGTTTATAATTTTCGCCCATTAGAAGATCCACAAATAAAAATGTCTAGTTTGAAAATAATTATATTTCAACTTTCAGCACTTAAATTTGAAATTAAATCAATTACGTTAAAAAGCATGACATCCAACGCTACACGTATAACCGCATTCAACAAAATAGTAGTAGGTACTTAGTGCAGTGTAAATGCTTAAAGATCCTCTGTCTCCGTGAAAAGGCTCCCTTCAAAAACTCGTTAGCATGACGCCTGTGGTGGAGGGTCACGTTCCCGACCGCGACCTCAAGACAACATGGAACTTTGTAAGATATTGAATTCGGACTGACTGTGATACTCTGATAGACAATTATAGCAATTTTAATGGTAATATGAATATGATATCATTAAAACAAAATACTTTTAAATATACTTTTTCCTATTTAAAAGTAAAATGTATACGATCTTAATATTAAAAAAAATAATTAACTACGACAATCTATGTCATGATCTGAAAATATTTGATTTATGATAAGAGAATCTTCTTATATCGTAATAAATAAAATCTCTAGATTATGTTGCGCAATAAAGGTAGCCTCCAACCGAACGAAATGGAAGCAAATCGTCGGGAGAACTACCCCCCACAAAGCTCACGACTCAAATACCACCTACTCATGTACCTCGTCAGTGCAAACACGACCTGACAAGAGTGCCCAACTAAGAAGATATAGGTATACAACTATCTGTTAAAATATATGACAATATTGATATAAGATCCAGAAAAAAAAATGTTTCTTGCTCACTTTATATCTCACTATTACCGTTTTTCTTCAAACCAATGATTAATTTCACCATAAACAATAGTTGCACCAACAACAACGTCTTATTCCTCAAGATTATAGGCAATCGATGTCGTGAGTCGCACAGATACTAGCGTTTATCTCCAAGTGGGCTTCAGGGAGCGATAAACTCCTAAAATGGTGTATCCTAACTTATTGCGAGACATATTGCACGTTTAGCTCAGTAATCGGCCATTTTGATTTTCTCAGCGTCGCTACGAGAATACGTTTTGTAATTGTTGCTTGTTTGGTTTTAAGAATACGTTGTAAGGAATATTTGAATGATATTTAATGTGTCCTTCGTTTCTTATTCAATTGACTTGTCTTAAAAGATACAGAGAAAACAGAGAATTTTCATATTATGTATAGGATGTAAATGACTTAAGTCCGAAAAATAACCCAAGATCAGAGTAAATAAATAATGAATTACTGCTCTAAAGTATCATAACAGTTATCAATAAATATGGAAATAAAAAGTAAAATATCATTGTCTGAATGCACCCTTCAATTTTTTTATTACGAATTATATATTTTACATCCTGTAAATTATATTAAGTAAAGCAAAATAATATGTGTGTGACTTAAATAAATAAATAAAACCAATACATACAATAAATTTCAATAAGTCTGTATGTTTCAATCTAAGGGCAGTTTCTCTTTCGGGCAGTTAATTTACGGGCACAAATTATGGGAGCGCGAAAGGTCCTTGCGAAAAGAAATATTACCTACTCGATATATTTGTTCTCATAGGGTTGTGACTTCAATATCGATAAATCGGTTTTCTATATAACTATTGTTACTTATACTAATATTATGAACTAGCAAATTTGTTTGTCTAAATCCTAATTTATTTTATCTTTAAATATCCTCGTTTAATTATAATCGCTATGCTGATCTAATTAATCTTTTTTTAAGATTAACTCAGGGACATAAATAATTGTATTAATTAGTAAACACGATTCAAAATGATTCAATTCCACATAAAAATATAAGATACTAAAATTTCGAAAACGAAATTCATGGCATTATATCTATTTGTAATCTCAAAGGAGTGTTCTGTTATAATAAATTTCTTAAGAATTATCTCTAAAATTTAGAATTGCATACGCAAGTAATCGCCAAGTTTTACCGTGAAGTTATCGATACGATAACATCACTAGTGGGTGTAAAATAAATCGGTGTGTAAGTGACCGGACCACCCGTTGAGTGCTTAATCACTTAACACTTACAGGATTAACGAGAAATTTATTGCCACAAATTTCCTTTTACCGATTTTTCCACTCGATATTTAATACGATAATTTAGTGGTGACGTTTTTTTTTTCACGACGGGCTAAATTGCGGCTGGAATTAAACCCTGCAGTATTCATTCATATTTATTAATATGTATTTTGACCTAGTACATTGATTTGATTCCTTAGGTGTACATACACGCACACATAATCACAAAAGAATGTTCTCTTTTCAGCTCTGAGAGTACTGAATTGTAACATTTTTCTCTGAAATAATAATTATTATTACACACGAAGAGATGCAGTCAGGTGGCGAAGGCACCCATTTTGGGCAAAAAAGCAATTTATAATTAAAATTATTGTTTACTTTTCTCGTAATATTGATTGATATTAACAAAGCATACGCTGACCAAACATACGTGTACATTTCCCCAAACCTATCAATCGTATAATGTTTGAATGGTAACAAAACGGTGCAAGCTTGGACAGGGGTTGGTTCAACAGGCCACCAGCAAACCGTGAAAAGAAACCCTTTTTCTGTTTTACTATTGAAAGAAATGTGTGGACAGACCTGATAATTTTTTAGGAAAAAAAATATTTTGAATATTAAATTAAAAATCAGTTTTGGTCTTGTTCTCTTTTTTTTATTCTATTAAGTGGTGAGACGAGCTGAAGCCAATGTAGTGCTTCCCAGAACTCTCTGTAATAAGCAACTTAATACGAAATCCCACTAATTAATTATAAACTAATAAACCTTTTAAACCAATGAAGTTGTGCAGTGATGTACTTAATATGGATATCTTAGCTTTATTTAATTTTTTTTTATTAAACAAAAAAAAAAACACTAAAAATATTTATCATTAAGAAGTCAAAGCAAAAAAAAGACTTTTGATTGATCTTAAAGAGCTGTTGTTTTAACGCGTAGGCTTATCCACACTAACTCTACCTCGCTTTAATGGAAGGTCAATAATACGTTTGTAGAAGGTCATTGCAGGATCAAAGCGATCGTCCGACAAATAAATAGTTGATTTCGCTTTGTAAATAAATACTAAAAGGCCAATACGAATAGTTTCTGCAAGAATGCAAGAAGGGGGAACATTGCTATGTCTAACTAACGTTAACAAAACAGATTTTGTTTAAGTCATATTTTTAGCCGCTTTGTTTTACTTATAATACCATGTATTACCCAAGACACACTACACAATTAATCTCTTGTAAATTCTGTATTTGTCAATGTTTCTGAAAATATGCACTTCTTTTGCCCTTTTGAAAAAAGAGTATATCTTTTTTTGCTTAAGGACCACCTTCGAACTTCTAGGAATATTGTATTAAAGAATTATTAAAATCGGGTTAAACCCTATCGACTAATGTACTTAGCAACACATTTGATTTCCTTTTATATTATTAAAGAAAATCAAATGCAGAGGACAGTAGCTACGATTGATTCTACGACTGCTACGAGTTTTTTGGGAAAATATTATAAAGTACAATTAGACAAATAACTAATTTGGATTTGACTTAAAATGTTTAAATCATAAAAATATTTATATAGTGTCATTGCAATTACTATTTACTAACTTGATATTTAAAATTTATACTACTTTGTCGTTTCAGTGACTTTGAAAACAGCGCCATCTACTTTCCAAGTGTAGAACTAGCCAAAGCCTTCACAACGACCATTTCTCACGAAGGGTGATTGCGTGAGAGGGTGAGTTTCTGAGTTAAAATAAAACAAAGGAATCGGCTTTTTATATTCATGTAATAATTATTATTACAAACGAACCGACCTTACGATATATTATGTGTAAAAAACAAGTTTTTTATTAACCTGTGTAGAGGATGTATGTTTAATCTTTTTTAAATTATTGAAACCATATTTATCTCGACAGAGGCGCTGCAGTCGAAATAAACAGAATCCCAGATGCCTCATTCTCACTCAGTGCAGTAGTAGGAAATGAAGCTTCGTCCAGCGAACACGTATTACATAAAATTAACAACCACAACAAGAGAATACTTACACAATTTGGAATCCTAAAACAATTCGAGAATACACACAAATTATGTCAATTTACACAATTTTTTAATATATTATTGAACTGTTGAAACTATTATTAGAATATCGATTCAAAGTAATAATTAATTGATATAAATTTATAAAAGGAGGACAACAAAGCTGCGATATTGCCAGTTTACGGTTCGTTCATTTTGTATGAGTATTCCTATTTATTTATTTTGTAACTGAATCAAAATGTTATTGTCATTTCTGCCATTGTATAGCAAAGTTGATTTCTTCTGTATACTTATCTAAATCTTTAAAACTACGCAACCAAGTTTCACGTGGTTTTTTTTTAAAGATAGATTCAAGAAGCAAGTTTATATTTATAAAACATACATGTATAATGTAATTTATAAAACACTTCTATTGATATTTCATTTATTAGTCAATCAACAAACTTTAGTCATTTGTTTTTGTGGTTCATTGTGGTTTAAGACATTTTAATATTCATAAATACAGTAAAATATTTCTTATTTGTTTAAGAGTTAAGACGTTTAATGAAAAATTTAAACGAAAAAAGATATTAACGCGAAAGAGCTTGTAATTTCTATAAAGTGGATTTAATTTAATTGTATATTTTTAAAACAGCGTGGGCTCTAACCGAGAGCTTTTCTACGCTGAGTATTTTATTTCACTACCTTTCGATTTAAAGGATACAATATAAATAGCTAGCCGGGCTAGGTTTTAAAATAGCCCGGATTTATATAATCCAGAATAAACCTATCCTTATTAATGAAATAGACATAGAACGAAAATAAAAAGACATAGAAATATTATAAACTATGTTATCGTAATCGAGTAGGTATGTTATCTTCTTTATTATGAAATCGCCAAATATATTGGTAAGTGCATTACTCGTTAACAGCTTAACCGATTTCGATTGTTCTTTTTTTAGAATTTCTTTGAAGTATGGAGCTTAGAAAAAAATACCTATAAATCAAAATATATGGGTACTAAATGGATTTTAAACCAAGTAGGTTTTACTCAATCAAGTCTTAAAAGATGCAAAAAAAGCCAATTCTGTACATATGTGAAGTAAGAAGTAAATTCGTGAAGCATTTTTTAGTACCTACTAAAATCCTTTTTTAAGTTCTTTCACAGTTCTAACCACTGTTACGTGTGAAGTTCTTCATAAATAATCCTCTAGTGATAAAATATGCATTTATATTCAAAGCATTTTGCGCACAAATAATATTTACAGCCACCGTAGCCGGCGCTCCATTCTCGACACAATTTTAATTGAATCATTTGTTAGTTCGTTCACAGTTGTTTAGTTTACTTCAATAGTGGAATATAATTTACATAAATTATATACTAGAATCATAGATTTAAGTTAATATTTAATAATTATGTCTTAAGTGAACTTCTAACATTGTTCTGGAGATTTTGAAGCTTTATTATATTAAATCGAAAAAGTTTGATAATAATGCAGCTGTCACTCTATCCTTTCTATTAAAATATTAATATTAAGATATAAATTTCACTACATTATAAAGGGAATTTAGGATTTTGAAATTGCTACATTGATGTTGTAATGTAGTTGATAGATATATTTTTATTATTCCATAAATAGCATGTTTTATATAAAAAAA
Organism: Eurema hecabe; assembly: GCA_026213755.1. NCBI lineage: Eukaryota > Metazoa > Arthropoda > Insecta > Lepidoptera > Pieridae > Terias > Terias hecabe. Next base: position 3,187,803 of record JADANM010001810.1, read on the forward strand.
ATCTACCGAATTAATATTCGGTAGATTTTTTTCTTCTTCTTCTTCATCTTATCTTCAATGAATACCCTTCACATATCGATAATTTTTGAAAGTTTCTTCCGTTGCTAAAACTGAAACATATTATCATAACTATACAATTCATATAAATTTATGTATAGGTTTAAAGCCTCTGTTGTCGACACTCTATTCTCGACACAATTTTAATTAAATCATTTGTTAGTGCTTCATAGTTGCTCAGTTCACTTGAATAGGAAATAGACTTTGCAGCGCCTAAACTAGCTGTATTCCGCGGATTCGACTGCGTAAAACACTATCTTGAATTTTCGATATTTTTATATACAGATAACTGTTATGGCAATTAATGTTAGGGGTTACCAGCTGACCTGGCAGCGCGGATGGTATTGCAACCTGTGACGTCAACGTGGTGGTGGAATTCAGGAGAGGGTAATTTTTTGAAGTTCATCTGAGCACTCCTTATAGCAAATGCTATAGAAAATGCAAGAAGCAATGTATCTTCACAACCCTAGAGAATTAAGTCTATCAGTAACAGTTATATCTAAACAGTTATTTTATAACTGGTATATCGTTCTTCAGTTGTTGGCGGAATAGATGACCTCACTTCGTGTCATACACAACAGTGTCAGTCTATTGAAGCAGATACTAAATGTATATCCGAACATGATTATATACGAATATATACGAACGTGATTCATTATCTATTTCATCGCTAATTGCATTCAATTTCAATAAACAATGCACTTATAATTAAAATGCAAAGCACACGGTTGTTCTACCTCTCTGATAGAATTATTCTAGCAGTAATATAAATCAAATTAATTGCAATTAATTGTTAAAGCAGTCAACAACAACATCTTTTTATATCACTTTATTACATAGATTCAAAAAAATTCTGAGTAAATATAAAGCCTTCCTCAATATTAAAAGGGTTATGTCGGTAAAGATATTGTTTTAAAGTTTGTTAAGTTAAGTTTTTAAGACTATTGTCCAGTCCAGAAACCATAATTCAAGGATTAGGTACAACTTAAAGAAAGCAACCTGTTTAACTCTGACTACACAGAAGGGATAATGACGTCATCCCTAACGAGTTTATTAAAATACATACATATTATATAAAAATGTAAAATTTATAACTGAATATGGATCTCAGTTCAGCTCAAAGCTTACTAGGTGTATTTGATATGAAGCTTAATTCGGATACAGACGCGCTTTGGTGATCCGATTGAAGCGGACTTTCAGTGGAAAATGATCGGTTTTAAAAAATCCATTTTAATAGGCACAATATTCCAGATTTATTTCCAGTAATTTTTTGCCAAGTAAAGTTATGCAATTTTCACTTTATGATTTTAAGTTTTAGTCGCTGCTTCTTGTGACGACTAAATACAGTTATTCAATTCAACAAATGTTTATAGAATTGAATTTTTCGGTTTGAGTATCAACAGCTTTAATAGAGGTGATGCAAAAAAAATTGTGTCTTACAAATATTATTTAATTATAATTTTTTGTCAACGACTGGTTTACTTAAACATTGTACACTCTTTTAGACATTCATAGAGTTTTGGTGCGTGTTTCTTCATGATTTTAATATGATGTAAGAATACCCGAGACTAACTACTAGTTCGCATAATCTGATAACGGATAGCTATTTATGTTTCGGAGCATTAAATAACGGCCTTTGGTATTGTGACAAAACCAGCTTCATACTCTTAAAAGGTATATTTATAATTTTTTCATCTTGAGTGTTACCTATAGAAGAAAATTACGTCGTAGTTTTTTTTCCAATGTCTTAATAGCACTAGCTTTGCTTAGTCAAGGAGTAGATAGTGTCCTGAAAAAATTAATAATTATTATTTTACTAACCTTGATACTAGGTGCTGGTGGGTTAGGTCCAGGTGACGTGCGGGCAGCGTTGGGCAGCTGCAGAAGATGCCGAATGCTGTATCCTTGCCGACCGCGTGACATACTGTTGATAATAATTAATATTTTTATGACTACATTAACATATTTTTAACCCGAAAACACAAACGATGTAAGCATTATTTTTTTTTTTATTGTAAGAATTAAACAGCTTTGCTTTTCGAGGTTAATTTATAGTTAAATGAAGTATATAAACTTTCGAGCTTAATAGTTAACTTTTTTGGTAAACTTTTTATGGAGTTCAATCTAGCATAGATTACATTATATATTGTAAAGAAGTAAAGTTTGTGTGTTTGTTAAATTGTAAGGGGTAATCTCGGGGTCTACTGAACCGATTTTAAAAAATCTTTCACCTTAGGCTATATAAAAAACCGAAAAGGATAATTAACATTATGCACAACGAAGTGCACACTTGTCAGCTAGTTAAGTATAAACAATGTCGATATTCATTCTCAATATGACCTTAATGATGATTTGGGCTGGGTTCAGGAACTACAGATTTACGAACAAATTCATGCTACATTGACAGTTTATAAACGCCGAAAGTTTTTAGCGCATGCTCTGAACTGGAACGAAAGAAGCAATGGATAGCAACTATCTTTAAATGGACTTCGGTCATTCAACTGGCCAATATAAATACGTTTTCTTATTAAAAAAAACATTGTACAGTCAACAACAAAAGTTGATACATACATTCAAAATTACATTACATGTCAACACTTAACTTATTTGTTAATCAAGAAAATTACGTAACTTATTTACCTAAAAATTATATTTTAATATGAAGATTATTTATACTATAGGTATTAGTATAATTTCGTAGTAAGCTGTACTTATTCATATTTGAAAGCGTTGCAGTAACTTTTGGGTGTGTAATTAAAACTTGTTCTTGCGAAGAGCATATAAGTAATAGTTCCTAAATGAATGCTTACATATAAAATAAATTACTCAGGTTAATAATACGTGGTACCACCTCATCTCACTGAGTATTTCCATTTTAAAAGTTAGTCCCACGAAATATACTACCCGATTATTATCGTAAATAAGTTTCTTAGTTCTTATAGTATCTTTCGTTTAAATTTTTTTTTTAATTCTTAGAAGTGTTTTTAAGAGACATACAAACAGCGGAAAGCTTTATTTTATAGCTCGCAATGATTATAAGGTGGCGTCATTTATGTTTAGCGCTGGACGAGAATAGCTGCGCATCGGTAGAATTGCGCTCGTGATTTACGTATTGGTGCGAGAAAGACAATACAACTGGGAAAACCAATCAACGCTCGCGCACCCGACGATCACGCGCCCCGCGCGCCGCGCCGTTACCTCGATACCTTATTTTTGACTTCTGCGCAGGTTTCATTCAGCGCTAAAGATTCGTGAAGCGACCTATACCTTCCTGTCATAAGCCAACTATACATACGATTTAAAGTTGCTAAGCTGACATAGTAAAAAGAACTAAATTTAAAAGCTTAACAGTTATATTTTAAAATATAAATAGGTACAAAAGAATCCCACCTCGTCAAACCGCGAAATTCCCGGGGGCTCACTGGAAAATGTTAACATGATCGGAGAGGGCGCCGCTAGCTTGCTTGTAAGAATAACAAAGTATATAAATCTTCGCGTTGTTCAAAACATCCGAGTGTTTCGTCTCATGGGAAAATATAACCGACTCGAATGACACATTCAATTTGCGATGACGTAGATAATTCTATTTATATTTTCATTTGAACCTCTTTGGTTGGCTTTTCATTTATTTTTCAACGCCTTCCTTTCTTTATTTTATTCTTATTTCAAATATATAGGTCGTCGTTATAGCAAATATGTGTTTACCTTTTGTGTTATTTATTGTATTTAATTATTATTAAACCCTAAATATGATTATAATCTTAATAAAGTAAATCGCGTTCTTTTATTATTTTATTTTTGCAGCTTCTTGCAATGAAGCCTAATTTATAATCCTTACATTTGAATGAACAATAACTTCACCCGATTTTTATTGATATTATACATAAATTATAACATATACACGACCTTATATATATTAATACAAGGTCTAATCTATCTGCATGCCAAACTTTAACCAAATTCCTTCAATAGTTTTAACGTTAGAAACAAACATACATATCTAAATCCTCACCAATTTTAAACACTTCATATAAATTACATTTTTATATAAAGTTAAGCCATATTTTATTATATTATATACGGCACTTATACACAAATATGTGTATCATTAATACCTCACATATACCGATTACTGACATATAATAAGTCTATAGATATCTTTTACAGTTATATAGAATTGGTTATAATCAAATAAATTTTCGTTTCGAACTGGTCTCAACAAAAATAGATCTTACTGTAATAGAATAAGATTCACTTTTACGGGAACTATCGCCATAACAGCTCTCTCGCAGTGACCAAATTTTAGCGCTGTTAAAATAATGAGAATCATCAGAATTAACGATAAATGTCTACCTTGTAACGATGGAACTGAATTACTACTCATTATGAAAGAGGAATCAGCATTAAACGTGTTTTATAGACGCTGTATTGTATAACGTTTAATTTAATTAAGACGAAAAGCCGAGCTTATGAAATTCATTTTCAGAAACATACTGTTGTTATAAATTTGAGCGTTCAAATCAATATTGAACTTTAACATTTAGGTACGTAAATATGAATTTCATGATATTCATGAATATTTTAGTTGTTGTTTTGGAATGAATGAATGAATTATTATGAGATGGTGAGTAACTTAGCATGGTGCGTCTGGTGATGAGCGACCACCTTCACGACAGTAGCAAAGCTGTCTTGACAAAATTAGATATTAATGTGCGAGAATAAGGTTCATTTTAACGTGCCTTACGACTGCGTTGTCAATCTCACAAATAGTGAAGAAGGGTATGATTTTAATCCTTCCCTCCAGTCCTTTACGATGGGGTGAGAAGAGAAAATTGGGCACCCAGCTTTGCCTTGCATCTCTTATTTAATGTCATTACTTGACATCGGTTTCCGTATGAGAGTGGGACCACTCCGCGAGAGTCGGCCCAATTCAGCTTAACTAAATGACTTCACGCTTTACTACAATTTTTTATTTACCTTAGAGGCATATAAGCAAACAGTCTTCATAACATTTATAATCAACCCATCTTATACAGAAAGCTCATCTTAAATACGCCTTGTACTTTAAATGATAAGGATTCATAAAACTAATTCTAAAACATTAAATATTACCATACATTAGTTTCAGTTAAGTTTACATACATCGCATTAATCACGCATTTTGTTTAATAATTATTTAAAGTCAACACAAGCTGAAATAAAATCAGTAAAGTGCAAGACGTTCTTGGAAACATCCATTAAGTTCTCTTTGACCGAACATAGTGCTTCTCGACCCTATTCCACTGAACGAAACTTATTTCCTATTCATGAATCGAGTCCAATAAAATTGTAGCCTGTTTACGGTACTGTTGAAGCTTCTTGTCAAACTAAGGGCCTTCGATAGAGTACATTATTGAGTAACTAACTTGCGTATCTTACTTTGTATGTGTATAATACATGTTAGCGGGTTAGCGCGCGAAAAACTAATTTCCAATTAATTGGTGTAAAAGTTCTTATATATAATAAATCTGATATATTATGTTAGCTATTCTGGATAAAAAACAGTTTTTATCCTTTCATTTTTGAGATAAAATCTAACCTAACTTAGTTTTAGGTAAATTTAATGGATTGTGTTATGTTCCCTTTAAAAAATTAATTGGAAGCTAAATATTATACTTAAAGACTTTTGTATCGTTCCGATATAATATTATTTAACATTCTCATAAATAAAACCATTAAAGATTAAGTAAACTTTGACGTATCTTACCTATGTGATTACTCACAATATGCGCTTGGACTACAAAAACGCCTTTTATATTTTAATATCAGTATCGCCAATCATATCAACAAATTGGACGCCAATAACTCACGTTTAAGAACAAGTTTACATACTACATACTTTTGTAGTCGGAGTTTTTGAACAAAGCTGGAATGATTAATGCTCCCGTAAGTTTCAACTTTACTACTAAGACATAGAGTTCAAATTACCTTGTCGACAATATCCTTTGTCTTTATTGACTAAACTGTTCAACTTTTACAAGTATTTTGTTATGAAAGAAAAACACGACAATTAACGTGAAATATGACGACCCTTCGGAAATTATTAAATTTATTTTGCATTAAAAATATAGCACATTAAATCGACATTGAATTTGATACTACTATTGAATACGTAATACGCTTGACAATTATCTTACTCAATACTTAAAAGAGAAAACCTTTAAAGTCAATCTCTTATATTTTCCCATCTTAGAACTACACACGTATAGATAACATTCCGAAAACAAACTCCCAACATAACTTTTAACAAATTGCAATTTACCTAAATGGCACATAAACTAAGATTACATTATGAATTTCTCCTTAAAGACGTCCTCAAGAGCCATTCATTGTTTAAGCAAGTATGAAGAAACTAGCAAATGCAAAGAGACAGTAGTAAAACGTTTCATGAAACCGTTGCAAGCTATTTCGACTCTTAAACACAGGTTGGTAAAGTTTAATTTTCCTCAACCATGATTAAACTTGTACCGTTTTCGAAGCAGTAGGTTATTACATATTGTTATGCAGAATGTAGTGAATTCAGGGCGCCCGTGTCGTATAGAGATCGAATACGTAATAAAATAAATATAACAAGCTGCTATTCACAGTTCTTTTTATAAAGCATATGTTACCTTATGCGTATTGCCTTTAGACGAAATAGTACATATGTTAGGGCCTTATTATTTTCTTAATATAAAGAAGAGACTTATTATAAAGAAAGATGTAGTACAAATATAAGTTTAAGTATTACTACAATGTATCAATGTTCGTAAAAGTGTACTTAAATTGCTATAGTTTATAAGTACCTAATTTAAAAGATACAAAATCAAATCAAAAATTAATATAATACATAAAACTTTGATGTAATGCAAAAGTTGTAAAATTTTCCATTAAAGGAGAATTTACTTTAGAGAAGAGGTCGGAATTATTAATCCTATTCCGAGGAAACTTGAGCTTTGCAATCGAGCTTTATTAAAATACTCTTCAATTAAGAACTTTCTTTGAAATGAATTTATTCTAGTTGTTATTACTATATTATGATATTAAAAGTAATATTACTATTCTTATTTTAGCTACCAATCAATATATCGATATATAATTAATCTATTAAATCATAGTAGTTTTATGTAGCAACAAAGTTGCGACAGTCTTAGCAACATTATCTTTAATGTAATTATAATTCTTAGTACAAAATATACCTATCCAATTTACCTCAATAAAAATAAATGAAGCAAGCAAATCTCGACAGCTCTTCGGTGAAGTTTGAAAGTTAATTTATTCTTTGCAAACATGGCTCAATCGATACATACACCTATTAACACAGCTGCAGGCATCGCCATTTTGAAGTGCTTATTTCCATTATAACATTGTACTAACTACACTGAAATGTTCTACAAAAGTTCCCGTTTTGCTTCGCGAAGTCCACAACTTTCGACTTAACAAAGTACACCAACTCCCCAATTGGTATTACGCGAAAACAACATTTATTACAAGCGCACACAGATTGAATTAGCCCGTGGCGGCATTCCGCTTACAACTTTGTTCAAATACGCCGAGTTGAAGTTATCTGAAAAGTTATTTAACAAAGTTTCATAGCTTTCTTGAGTGTTATGCGAGTTTGCACTTTTAGCGGTGCGGATTGGGTTAATTATTGTTTGAAGGGCGAAGTTTACTTAGGTCATTCGGTATCTGAGCGTGTTTCGCGTTATCCCATCGAGAACCGTGACTGTAGAAAGATTTTCCATCTCTACAACAGACCGAGACCGAACGGTTATGGAAATAGCTTTGTAATGCCGTCCTCAATAAACTAATATTAATGGACATAGTTTATTTACTTTATTTATAGTTTTGCGTCATTCCGAATACAGAGGCTTATATTAATATATTAGTAGTAAAGTTTTGTTTTTATTGTCTTTTCATGTTTAATTTAGTTCGATAGCGTAAAATCTCAATACGAATAAACGTGCAAACTTTCTGTAATTAGTTGATAAGTATATATAAGCGTGTTATGTTATACCTAATACGTAGAAAATTATATAATACTTCGCGACGCGGACACAAGGTCACATCTTCATAAATATTATTTTAAAACAGTCTCAGTGGAGGTTCATAGCTTACGTTTTCTTTGATCAATTCCCTGAAAACTTAATAGAATAACAATTTCCTAGAGATGAGTAGCTTCTCGAATGAAATGATTTATGCTTTATTAATATCAAATATAACAACCCTTAATACCGGGATCTCGGAGAATTATGTAATTATTATTGAATGGTTATCGAAGCATAGCTCTATTTCTGTCGCGAAGCAAACAACTAATTATAATTGTGTATACGTACTTCACTTATGCCTATTAATATACATATTTTATCTCGTTTGCTCTCACATATCGAAATATGTTATATTAGATTCTTACTATGCTATTCTTATGGTAGTTTCAACAAAAAAAACATGCAAAGCGTTTAAACAGTAACTACTTGCAACATACTTTACCGAAACTTTTTGCAACATAACTTTTAAGAAGTGAAAACACTGAAAAAAGTGAGTTAATTGAGTTATACCTGTCACTCATCTCTGTATATCTGCCATAAGCGATCTGTTGAGGTGTTTCAGCGGTCCTGGCGCTCGCAGAAGTAAACACAAATCATAAGAGCATCATTCGGGAAATGTCACAAGTGATACACTTCAAAACAATACCTTAAATTATCGAAAACACTCGATCCCACCGCACACACAGTCACAACATTAATAAAACACTAGTTCTCTGTCAGGGAAACGTATTTCCTCTCTTAGCATAACCTCAAAACATCTTACTGACACTCCGCGGCCCACAGGAATTAATAAAAAGTTTCTTTATAAAACAAGTGGGTTGTGAGCATGTTCCAAAATGGCGGAACTTTGCGTTAACTTCGGAACGTAGAGCGATGTGAAGTTGTAGGGTGCGCGGAGCGCGCCGCCCGCGTTCCTTCTGCGCAGCCACCGCTAACTTTTCTCATAACAATTCACGTGAAAAAAACTTGCTGACAGTTAGTCGGTGTCACCGAAACTTTTTTAACACACACAACAACCGATCTACATTAATTGGGCCGAGGAAAAACTGGTTTTAGAAGGTTTATATACAAGTTGCGAAGTAAGATAGTCTCGTAGAGCCGTGTAAGCGGGCCGCGAGCGGCGTAGTCGACGGGGGTTCGGTCGGGGAAAATCAATAACTTACGGCCGACTCTCTTCGCCGCTCTCCGCGTTTAATCATACACTTTGTGAGCAAAACATTAAAACTTGTCCGTTTGTTTGGCGGAGGGAGACGGCTGTCGATCGCGGAGCGGAGCTCACGAGCGAGGGCGGGCAGCGGGGCGGAGAGCGGGGCGGCACGAGCGGGTACCGGGCTCGCTAGCTTCTCGGAACATCTCGCGAGTTTACTTAGCACAAAGTTTTGCGAGGTGCTCTTACTAAGAAGTACGCTTTTGTACTGCAATGTGAGAAAGATTGGCGACGACCGCGCCCCTTCCTGGCTGCTCCTAACTTTACTGCATTGTAATCGACGGCCGCAAGCTCGAATTAAAAGTTAAATCAAAATAACTTGTAAGGCTGTTTATTAAGTCCACGCTCCACTTGGAGATTGCTTTGCGTTTGAAAGCAATACTTAGAGTTCCTTTATTGTTTCGGAACTCTTCCTTTTTTAAGGTTTCTTTTGTTTTGGAATATATTACTTACTGATATTAAACTTTTTTATCTTTATCTCTGTAAACTATAAATATAAAATGGATGATTAATTTATATTTTTAGATGATAAATAAAAAATTGTTGACGGCTATATACCAAAATTAAACTACTAAGTTTTTAACAATGAACCATATTTATATAAAAACTTTTCTTACGGTATAGATACACGACTGAACTTAAATAGCCAACAAAAAGTTATTGAATTCACATGAATTTTTTATATGAGTAGCAATATAATAAAACCGTTTCAACATAAATATCGACTCTAGTGATTTAATTCTTTAAGTAGTGTAAACAAGTTTTGTCTATAAATGTTTCGCCACCCTCCGCCCGACTGACCGGCGAGTGATCTGTCAATAAATCTGCAAACGCATCCGAATAGTGAACTAAATAAAACTATTTGTAAATTTGGCTGTTAAATAATCGGCCCGACT
>JADANM010001810.1:3214379-3263781 GCA_026213755.1 Eurema hecabe
GTAATACCTTTATATTGTTTACCTAACTGTTTACTATAATTTTGTATTAAAAACAGCAGTAAAGGTTTATTTTATTAGATGTATGTTTTGAGTCGAACTAAGCGAGACAAAATGTTCATATGTATTATAATTTTGAACTTGCTGTACTAAAAAAATAAAATTGAAAGGGCTGGGAAGATTATAGTTTTCAAACGATTAATACGATTTGTTTGTGGTTATTGTTAGGAAACAATTATTTTTTTTATATAGGTTTAGCCAAAAATAATTTGCGACGATAATCTTGCTTCTATGAGCATCACGTTATATTATCAATGTATGAATCTTATATGTACTTACCGTCGATATTTCTTGTATACAGCTCAATTATTGTATTGTCTTTGATCGTTTTGAAATATATATTAAAAATTAATATGCTGTGTGTATGTATACTTATAAGTTATAATATACGTGTAGACCAAGTGATGGCCACAATGACTATTCCATAAACCATCGAATCTTTTAACTAATTGTAGTTTCATGCGGTTCAACTTAACTAAAATTATCCAGATTTAAATTCCATAAAATGGTAGCATTACATTCAAATTTGAGCCTTTAAGAGAATGACATGTTAGTCACACAATATGTGTGCTATATTATAGCAAAAAATAACACTGAGTGGTGGAAAGTAGGTTCAACAATAAAACACACCAAAATTTCCGTATTTAATTTATTATCCATACATAAATGGACACAAAATCTCATACTTCAGCAATGTCTTCATAATATCGAACAAGTATAAAAACATTGGTAAAGGGACTTAAAATATCAAATAGAAAAATTATATACGAGGATCCTAGAGGAATTACGCAATTAATACTATACCTTAGTTTAGGCGATTACATTATATCTAACGTCTACTTGTGCACGCGTTTATATTTAGTGCACTCCTAATTGAATATAATGCAATAACAGCCCGTGTCAATAATACTGCATACATTTAACCACAATCCAATCACAATCATGGAAAAATCTAGGAAACTCAATATTATTGACACGCACCTTTAAATCCTTACTAAAACCATAGACAATTTACGGCAAGACGAAAAGTGATACGGTTTCAGCAACGATGTAGTTCCATATTTATTTGTATCTATTTGCTGTTAACATTACCGGTTATTTATACGCTAACAGTGTCTACATAAGCACTCCAAAACATATTCTAAGAGCTAGAACATTTCTAGAGTCACCGTTGTCTATGTTCACAATGACATTGCTTTTTTTTTTAATTTGACACATCATTTTCCCGCCATTGTGAACTGTCAGACGACAAGTTTAGCGCAATGATTATTAAAAATATTCAAAAACATCCGTATACGTCGGTTCAGCTATTACATTCCTACAACGTGAAGTACTCATCTTATTAATAAAATAAAAAAATGGCAGTCAAACATTAAATATTCCTTACACAATCAAACAGTCTTATGTGTTATTTAAATAAAAGCCATTCAGCCGATGATATAACAAAATCACACTACAGACGTAAATGCACGTAAGACATCTAATAAAACGGTTTTCCGCGCGAAACTTTATGATCTCCCAAAGTCCTGACTCGAGAATACTGGAAATCCATGAAGCCCATTAAAGATAAATCCATACTAACCAATATTAATTTAATCCATAAGATGTTTGTTCAACTTTAAAGAGGGCATAAAGGTAAGCACGGTTCACATTTAAACTATAAAATACATTAAAGCCTAGAGAAATCTTACAGCTAATTACCCTATACTCCGATTACACGCATTTTATACGTTCGCGTACAAAACCGATATAATCAACTCAGGGCCAGTAGATACGGGCGTCGTTAAGATATGTAAGTATTTGAACATTCATATAGATTTTAATAGCAAACTCGAAGACAAACATATCTCAAAAGAACACCGAAATATGAAAGTTGAAACATAGCACCAAATGAATTTATGAAAAACGTATAGTAATTTGTGATTTTTCTTTAGACGAGAAACGCTCAACGTGAAGCTGCCTTTGTTAAAATATCACAGTTATTTTATATCTTGTACTATTGTTTGTAATTATATAAACGTAACTTTCGAAGTAAAATCATAATTTTAATTAATTGAAAGAAATTTAAAGAAAGTATAAAAATAGGCTACAACTTAAATTAGTATTCATTACATTCGCCATTCGAAACACGATCACATCGATACATCAGAATGTCTTATATCATTTACTATATTTAAATCATGTGTAATACATACCCTAATTATTTTACTTTGCATAATAGTAATAAACCTTGATTTAAATCACGATGGTTTAGATCATGTATTAAATGTAACATCATATTAATTGTTCTGTGAATGTATATTATGTATGTCAGGTATATAAACGTACATTCATTAGCATCGATATGATCGGTCCATGTGTATGTGTAGCGACAAGCGCCTAATGATCGGTATCGTAGCAGATGGCTAGTCGGTGCCGTAGCAGTCGAATACAGATAGGTGTCGTAGCAGACGGCTTGTCGGTATTGTAGCAGATGGCAACAGGTCGGTTACCGGCTACCAGTTGATGCCGCAGCTATCTGCTACGATTCGGTGCCGCAGCTATCTGCTACGAGTCGGTGCCGCAGCTGTCTGCTACGATTTGATGGCATAGCTATCTGCTACGAGTCGGTGCCATAGCTGTCTGCTACGAGTTGATGCCGTAGCTGGCTAGCTGATTTTGTAGTAGGCGGCTACAGGTCGGTGTCGTACCAGGCGGCGACGTTGGCGTTGTCGTGCGGCGGCTCGGGGAAGGCGAGGTCGGCGGCGGCGCCCGACACCTCGCCGATGTCCACGTCCATACCGAACCCGCTGCCGATCTCCAGGCCCTGCATCGAGTCTATCGGGATCTGATCGTACCCTGAAACCGTTGCGTGAACTCTATTAAAGTGATGTTTGGTTTATTTACCGATGAAGGGTCAGGACTGTATATAGTGACGAATTGTAAGTATTGAATTACTTAATTGCTTGTTAATTTCAGATAGAAAGCCAAGATCTTAAGAAGGTTTAAGATTAAGAGACTATTTAAAGCAGCCAGGACATAATTCAAATATTAAATTTCTTACATTTGAAATCATAAATACATTGTATTGTATTGGGCTGCTGCTCAAATTAAAAACAAAGTATTCACTCTGTTTAGAAAATTCCATGTCTTTTTTATTGTTATTTCCCAGCTTGATTTACCATGACCAAAAAATAATAAGAGATGCATGTAATTCAAACATGATTCAAACAATTTGTTTAATAGTAAATAATTGTATTTAAAGTTAAATATGAAAAAAAAAACAATCATATAATCAAACAGCTTAAAATTGTAATTTTTTGCATGAATTATAGATGAATCATGAGCAAGCATTAATGATAATATTACTGTGAACAATGACATTAAATAGCAATATATTTGTGATTCAAACTCAAGCAAAATCAAAACCACAACATGCAATTATTTAACACAATATTTGAAATGTTATTTCATTAAATCACCACAAACGTATCAATAGTCCCATCACCTGAGTTTAGTGATAAATAGGTCCCGGATTAAGCTGCGTGTAAAGAAGAGACACATATTTATAAAGATACATCATTCTCTATGGCCTGGTAGGCCGTAATATATCATACAATTTACAATATTTCATACATGTTACTATAGTACTGTGAGATTAACAGATATTTGTTTTAATAAAAGTAAAATTATAAGAAACATTATTATTAAACTACACTTAAAAATAGCTTAATTAGTAGCCATAGACATTAGCAATTTATAAATAACTTATTGATAAAACACTTTTCTTCTATTCTTCTATATCAAACCGATAGATAATGTTTCATACAAATGTTTGTTAATCTCTATACTATATTAAATATCTACAAGTTAGTAGTGACTTAATAAAAAAATGTGTGATTTTACCTTGTTGATGGAAAGAGGGTCTTGTACCATACAATCCTTCATAACCTTGTTCAGGCCCCAGCATATCCTGTTGAAATGTTGTTAAATTAGTAAAAAGGATTCAGATTAGTAGATTAGAAAATGGAGAAGGAATTTTTTCTCTTCTACAAAATATATCAGTTAACAGTTTCTCAATATTGTAGTAAGTAAGAGAGATTCTCACAGTTTATGTTATAAACATAACAAAAAGCTTATAAATAAATAAATATACATTACATAGAATATATTCATAGATATTTATAATTTTTATACATCATGAATGCTCGTGTTTACAGAAAGAGGAAAAGAAATATTTTATGAAGTTAACGAGTTTGTAATTTGTTCATTTATTTGTTTTAGTTCCGTGACAAGGACACACAGTTGAAACCATACCAGTTCAATTACATACAATTTAACTTATATGAATAAACCTTCTTAATACTAGTTATATTACCTGTAAATCAGGCTGCATAGCCAGATCGTTAGGCCACATCTGATGGTCGTCACGGAACAACGAGTTGGTGAGCTCCATAGACAATCGCTTCTTGTAATCGTGCGGCTTGTCTTCAGACATACGGAACAGCACCGCTGCCGCGTATGTTGCTACACCTAGAACATATTGTAGTCAAACTTGGATATTGTAGTTAAATAAAAATTATAAATATACATACAATTTGTAAAACATGAAAGGAAAAGTCTGAAACTAACATTTCAAACAATCCCTTGGAAAGTGAGGCTTCATTTTGAGAAATAAAAATGGTGAATATGAAACTAGTTTAACTTACACACAAACTAACCAAATTATAATGTTATGTTTAAACTATATTTATTTCAACCAAAAACGCGCTTTGACATGTAGTTGAGGATATCAGTCCGTAATACCATATCAAATATGTATACTCTTACTAAAACGATTATAATGGAGAATTTATGGATTGTTTAAATGTTACAAGTTGTAGTTGATGGTTTGATATATTATACTTATGTACCAAATCAAGCTATTAGAATATTTATCATACATAATATGCTTGAATGTACTTTCGAGATGCTGGCTGGCTTCAAATAATTCAGGGATGCTGGCTATTAAACTATTGACTATTGAATATTAAACAGTTTACTAATTATTGTGTTATCGATTATAGAATCCTTTTGTGTTTTAATATATAGAATTTTTTTTAAACAATGTTAAAATTTTTAATTTTGTAAGAATATTTTAAGTTCTTATCATAGTGCTTTGATGCTGATGATTTCGCCTAGTACAGATTGCCTGGAAGATAGCGCTTCCTAGCCATAAGGCCGCTTAGGCTGTATTTAATTCATTGTATGCAAGTGTTTGTCAATAAAGTGTTTTTGTTTTATGTAAGACTGTAAGGTAAGTATATTATCATACATCAATAATCAAACAATAACCTTCATTTCGCGAATGCAGTAGCTCGGTGAGTGGAGCCGTGGCACCTTCTGCTTCTATCATCTCGGCACCTTCTTTATCTGCAGCCAACTCACAGAGCACTCCAGCGGCTACGCGCTAATTTAAAGTAAGTATATTTAGTAATACGATGTTAGAAAGATATACATAGAAAAAAACCTTAGCTTTTTGTTTAATTATATTTTTCTAGTCCCCTTTTCTATAATTTATCTTTAGTTTTAATGAAATGACATCTATTACTACTGTAGCAGTAAGAAATCGTCATCACATTAGACGGAATACCGAGATTAAAACTGATATAAAATCATTAGCAAAGGGTAGTTCATATACAATGTGTAATTATGATTATAGTCATTATTTTTTTCCGATTTCTTTCACTTCAGACGATATTTAATAGATTTTTCGTCATAATGTCTCTATTATTTTGTGTCTCTAAATTTAATGTTCTACGTTTTTTTTACTTTATTCATAGCTGGACCATACTAATTACTAATGTACCTGTATATTCTCAATCTCATTAAACAGCAGCTGCACGAATATCGGTATGACATTCTGTTGCCGTATCAGAGCTCTATTGAGGCTCTCTCTAGCGAGGATGTGGAGCGCTCCCACAGCACCTTCCACTATTTCCTCCATACGCACTCCATCTGCATAAGCACCTCCAGTACCACCTCCGCCTGATACTGAAGAGCGTTGCTAAAAATGTAAAATATAGAATGTTTTAGTAAATGAAGATTCATAAACTAGATATACACGTTTATACTTATAAATAGTCAACTATCAAATTTTACAAATAGACAATTTATATTTGAAATCGATAATTGTGTACCACCTAAGTATCGTTAGTATTCTTGTCTCTTGTGTTTTCATCATACTAATCACACAAATCAACTTAAGATACACTTGAGTTTGCATTTGCAAAACATTTTTTTGTCACTATTCATACATAATATATACTTGGCCATATATTCAGTAAGCAGTGGGCAGTCTGCATTGGCCTGTGGGCAGTGGTCGTTGTCCAGTGGACAGGTGTTGTCCAGTGGGCACCGGCCATTGTCCAGCGGGCAGGGGGAGTGGGACAGTGGGACAGTGGTCAGCAGTCACTCACCCTCTGCGTGTCGTTGAAGGCGCGCAGCAGCAGACGCACGAGGTGGTGCACGGCGCCGTGCTCGCGCAGCGGCGCGTGGTTGGCCGGGCACAGCGCCAGGTTGCGGATCAGACCCACCACCGCCTTCACCAGCGGCCAGCGGGACGGCGGCTGCAGCAGCTTCACTATCACCTGCAAATAATCCTGGTTTCAAGTTGTGTGTTAGAACAAAAAGTGCTATTTGTAATGTACATCTTATTTTGTAAATCATATCTTTACTCGCGTTAAGTCAAAATCCCCCGCCTTATATGCTACACTGTAGCTTTAACATATTTCAAAAGACCTTATTAGTAAAACATACAGCAATCAGTAATTTATTTCATCTTTAATTTTCAGATCACTATTTGATACTATTAGCAGTGTTTGCGTCATAAGTGTTTTGCTATATAAACCGCCTCATATCTTTTTGTTATGTTAAATTAGTTCCGATTCTCGAATTTGATATTTTAAGTTCAAGTTGAAACCGTCATGCGTAACCACAATAAAAAATCTTCATGACAGAAAGATGGTCTTTAAAAATCTTTTTAAGTAAGTTCTAAGTTCTATTTTATTTTATTTTTATTTACAAGTGCAATAATAATAACCAAGATATAACTTATCTTACCGGCAAGCCATAGTGCAAACGGACAGCATTCTGGGCCATCTCGCTCTCAACGTGTCGCGACGTGAGGTGCCGCAGTGCGCACACGGCCGGCTCTGTGATCTCCTCGCGGTCGCCGGCCGACACCACAGTGCGGACTAGGGCATCCACGCCACCGGCTTGGCATACTGTCACCTACAAATTATATTAAACATATACTTTAATTCATATTGAAATCAAGAGGACACATTAATTGGTGGAATGAGGCAAGGTAAAAGTATTTATTTAATTGACAAAGTATTTAATAAGGTTAAATGAAATTACAATAATATTTTTTTCCACTTTGTAAAAATATATGGTAAAATTATGTTAAATTCATCTGGCAATCCAGATGTTAGATACTACTAAATATTCTGTTAACAATAAAATGTATTATTTGCTTCTTTAAACTGTTTTCTTTTTTTTATATCATGAACAATTATGCAATTGTGTACCATGTTATTGCAGCAACTTTCACTTTGATTTTGAAATTAATGAATATATAAATCTTACCTTATTACGTTGGTTGTTGCATGTCAAGTTGGAAAGAATGCCAGCGGCACATGTGACAATGTTGCCATCAGTGGATGCCAACACCTGCACAAGGCTTTGAAGCAACTGTTCCAATCCATCCACCTGATAAGAAGGTTTTTATTTATTTATACATAGGATTAATAAAATAAGGCGATTTATTTGTTCAGAAATCATTCATTAAATTTTTTTTCAAGTAGACCACTACTACAATAATGATTATATTTCACTATTGCCAGTATTGGAACATCTTTATAGGAAAGGTGAGTGAATATTACTCATTTATTAATAAACTATGGTATGGATTACCATAAAATTTTAATTTTAAAATCTGTCTATAAAGTTAAAAATTAGTAGGAAGGAAAATTAGAAGTATTGTAATATTATTTAATAATTACCTTTGTAGCAGCATCAGACAGATTCCTCAATGTCCAGAGGCAGTTCTGCACCAGTCGGCCACTTGGGTTGCCGAGATGCATGGCTAGAGCTTGCATGCCACCTGCCTCGACAATAGCTGGCTTGTTGCTTGAGCAGACGGAGAGGACCTTTTAAGAAAATAAAATATTTCAATACTTCAGGCTATTTACACACAGTGCTATCTAGTCCCATGAACTAGTGTTTAAATATATGAATATATTTTTGAGCCTCTGATTTTAAAAATATAGAAGAAATTATCAGATATTGTTTCAACTCGATATCACAGGAGAATTATTAAGATTTAAGTAATAAATTAACTAATCTATTTATGTACATTATTAACTCACTTTAATAACTCGAGAAGTAGTCCACAGCAACTTTTCGTAATCATAAGAGCGCATGATTCGGACCAATTCGATCGGGCCTTGAGACGCGAGGATGATGAGTTTCGACTCTTGATTCCCATACGCAAGAATTTGTAGACAATCGGTAACGATAGCAAGAAATTTCACATTGTTCCTTTGAAGCAATGCTACCATTTTCTGCAAGCCTCCGGCAAGGCGGACGGCCATTTTAGAGCCATCCTGATGCAAGAGAAGGTTATGTAGGGTGGTTATTGCGTAGAAGAGAACTGATTCTACAGGTGAGCTTAGCAATTTAACCAGAGCTGGTATGCCTCCAGACTTGAAGATAGCCAGCAGACCCTGTCTGTGGTGAGATAAGTTATGCAAGGTTCCAACAGCTCCTTTAGTTGTTTCCAAGTCATTGCTGTTAGAAATAGCGCGCACTAAAGCAGCAACCATTTGCGGCGAGTTCATGATCGCGTGACGCGAAGCTTCTTTCTTCGACAATTGATGCACCATCATGGCAGCTTGTGAAACCACCACTTGATCTTCATCATTGAGGAGTTTAATCAACTCTGGAATGGCCCTGTACAGAAAAACCATAATATTATTACAAAAAAACTCAATTCTGGACACATTTGTGGACTTCCTTTGCATGCGCTGCGCAAATGGTTCAAGATACCCAAAACATATATATGAGAGAGTAATTGATCTTTATATGATCAAAAAAATTCGCGACGTCTGTGTCTATCTTTTAAGAGTGACTTACTAACCTTTCTTTATTGTAATCAAATTTGTATGTACAAGAAACTCATTTACGTTCAAGTTCTATAGAATATTATATTTTTCCAGTTGTAATTCTACTTACCTGGTTGCCAAATCAGCATCATCCTGATAGTTAATCAGGTTGACTACAGCATGCTTGAGCATTTGTGAGGGTTCAGACAAACGCTGAACAGCAGTTGGCTGAGCTGGATCCAACTGGGTTGAGGGTATCTCAATGCCCTCTTCCAATGTCTCAGGAAACATCGCCGCACGTACACGTTGTGAGCGAGTTTGAGTCAACTGCTGGTTCATGTCTGTATAATAATTGTAATAATATTATCACAACATAACAATTATATAGAAAGTCAGACTATTGATTAGACTACCTAATAAGGTATATTGTTTCTGGCATTTACTGTCATTTATGGTTATTAAAATGTTTTCAAAGTTAAAATCCTCACTACATTTATAATTGTAACTATTAGATAAGATGTGTCTATGTTTGAACATAAATCAGGAATATACTTTACAACAATAATGTATGATTTTTGTTAAGCATAAGTAACTTTTCATTAGACATGAAGATGTCTAAAGGCCAAATGCTCATACGCAAATTAAATTTAAGTATGTCTCAAGACTCGTAATTTTAACAGAATTGTATGGCGATCTGTCAAATCGGACCGGTTTAAGTTGTACTTAAATTTAAGTTGTGTTTCAGTATTCCGGAATAAGTTTCTAACATAAAACAGGATTCCTTAATAAGCGTGTATTCAATACTAACCATCAACTTGTTCTTGTGTGAACCCTTGAGCAAAGCCCTGGTCCAAATCGAACATGAGCTGGTCTCCTTCCATCTCGTCATCTTCCTTGCCAGTAAGAGATGGCACCTGCAACCCATTATATGTTTATTATGTTTATTGTTCATTAATGAGTCTTTTATATGTAGTAACACCCAAAACCTATGCCTGCACTTAAACCTAATGTAAAGTAGATAGGTTACCAGTCAGTAGATTTATTTGAAAACATAAAACCTCAGATAAATACGACATTATAAAGTAACAAAAATAGTTTTGATTCACCATGTACAGATTTCAGACATATCATAAAGAATCAAATAAAAAGGTAGTGTAATTGACCTGAGTGGCTGCTCCGGAGTTGATGCCAGAATCCACCAAGTAGGAGTTCTGCTGCCACATAAGTGTTTGTTGCTCCTTGCTTGGAGCCATCGGCACATCAGATCCACCATAGTTGCTATGCGACACTGTAATTCAATGTTTAAAGAAATGTAATCTCTTTATCAATGTTTAAGATGTATTAATGACTTTGTTTGAAATCATTACAATAAATTTATACTGTCTCTACTTCAATAATGTATAGTAGAAAACTCTACATATATTATTTGAAACAAAATGGATAGCACCATTTGTGTGTGTACAGCTTTTAAAAAATAATATACTTTTGTTTTACTAGGGGTTTCATAGAGACATCATCAATAGAAAACGTATGGATTAGTAAATTCTTCATTTCTGTATTAAAATATAATGCATATTTCATATCACTAACTGAATCGAATAACTGGGACATGAGTCATAATAATATTACACTTTATAGAAACTAGGTAAACAAAATTTACCAATGCAATTACTAAATAAGACTAGGATTACTAAACGTATAACTTACTTGTGCGGCTCTGCGATGATGGTATCTGATAGCTCATGTTTCAACGGATGCAACGATGCACCCTGCGCCTATAAAAATAAAAGATGAAAGGACTTCACTACGCAACCATACTATCGATTGATAGATATAAAATTCTGTAGCTAATGTTAACAATACACGACATACTCTACCAGATGTATCATGTTATGATTATTAACATAAACAACGTGTAATTAAAACAAAATAAACAATGTTTGTACCAATTCTGAACGTACTAAATACCACACCCGAGATAGGTAATTATCGTATTTTAATGAATAAAACATAGAAATAAAACGATACAATATAGTATTAACGTATTTTCACATATTCGTACCTTAATCTTAAAGATATAGGCGCTTTAAATGGTATTTATTCGTTTCACTAATATATCCAACAAATAATGGATCCACCACTTTCAATAACCTGACATGACAATATGGCGACGTTGTTACGGTACATTCGGAATCATTCGACTTTCATTCGGAATGCTCGACAGCTATATCTTCTCCTCTTTCTAGGCAATGTGGATCGTATCTATACATCTCTTTCTAGCAGACGCTAATACTTAAGCCCTATTCCTTTCCATGCAATAATGTTATAAATATTTTTTATAATATAAGATTTTCTAACAAAATATTATGTTTGCTTTAATCTGAAAAAAAAACAAATAATTTAACCTTAATTTTTAACCTTAATTTTGTAAACTTTAAATTTGTGCATTTGTTTTTTGTTGTATTTTTTCTAGGCTAACAATTAAGATTTTAATAGTTTAATTGAAGGTTTTAAAATGCAGTTCATACCACATACATCATATTATTATGTAAAAGAAAGTTGTTTTTATAAATTAATTATTAAGTTGTGCACAGAAATCATCATTATCCATTAATCGCGGGGCGAGGGGGTCATGGGAGTCCCCCATGAGCTGATAAATGTACTGATACCTATTTTTACTTTACGGTTTACCACAACGATGTGATCGCCCTGGCGCCTAAGCCTAACCCCCACTGGCACCCAAGACACATAATATATTTAATATTTAATCTGACATATGACCCCTCCTGGATCCGCCACTGATAGGTACCAATGATCATACTATTGAACAAAGTCAGTTTCTTTTGTCTTTCCTGTATGCTTTAACGTTAGCTTTTAAAACAACGTAATCGGCTTGATCATGCGGGTTTTTTTATTAGATAGCTGATAGAGAGATTCAAGAGGAAGGTTTATAACATACATTCAAAGAATATCCATCACAAGACACGGCTGGTCGCTTGTAAAGTATTAATTAAAAACGTATTAGGGAGGTACCTACTGCGTAAAATATGTGGCGATTGGGTAGATAAAGGTTTATATAAAAAAAATTTGAGCTGCCATGCTGATAAAAGTATTTACATATATATAAAAATAACTAGGAAATAGAGGATATACCCAAAACAATAATGATTTCTGAGCGCGTAGGTCTACAGAGTTTCAACTCTAATAGAGGTACGTAAATACAGACTTTTTAATACTTAATGTAAATAAATTATCTCTGGCAGGAACAGAATTTTTATAAACTGACTTGAATGACGACTGTCGCAATATCTACTTGAAGTGTTTTTATTATATTCATTAATAAACATAGCATTTGTATGTTACCAATAAAATCATGGCATCTGGGTTGTTTAATATATCAACGTACAGTCGATTTAATCTATCCGAAAGCGAATCGGATATTGAAGTGTTCGTAAAAGAATACGGTTATCGCATAAAAAAGCAATTAGCCCACGAACTAGAGGGTGGGAGATCCGATTTCCCTTCGTTCGTCGAGAGAAATATTAAGCCGCTAAAACAAGATTGGATTGATGATAATTACGAAAAGTATTTAAAAGACACACCGAATGAATTTCTTATACGTCTAAGTTATCTATCAGAGTTCGGGTTTATAACAGCTATGGAATATTTGCCTGATGGTGAAGAAATTATTGTGGGACACTCCAGTGGACTTATTCAGGTGGTTCATTTCATTTGTTACTTATACCTATTTAATATGTTATTGAACCATAATGTATTGAACGTATACCGCATAATCCGATAGTCCCTTAATATTATAATTGGTCCGCCGTAAGTGAAGCCAAAACTTATTAATTAAGTATAATATAATATTAGGTAGGTGTTATCAGCACGTTTTTATACTGGTTCCTGCCTTAAAGGTAAAGTTATTATTATAAGATGTAGGTACACTTACTAGGTATATTTTTACATACAGTGTGATGTAAGTAATTCTTTCGGTATCTTTAAAGGTAGTTACAAATTTAACGTGTTGGCCATGATAGCATGTCAATGTCATTTCTTAATTAGATACATAGTCATCAATGGATGAAGAAAAAGAAATCCTTCACGAATATACTAAAAATATCAAAAGATACTATGAAACGGAAAAGAACCCGACATTATGGTACCCCATGTTTTACCAGCCGATTATAAGGCCACATAATTTTGGTTGGGTGAAAGAAAATAGCGAGAGATTTTTGAAAGGCACACCTAATAAAATTATGTATAATCGATGGTACGGTACTGAAATGGGAGCAATAACGGCAATGGAGTATTCGCCAAATGGATGCCATTTTATTGTAGGTCACGCGTCAGGAGCTATACAGGTACCTATTGAGCTAGGTTCAATAACTGCGTAGTCAACGACACTTAAATCTGAATATTTGCGTCAATATAATATAATTATTAATAATAATATAAATGTTGGACAAAAATTTAAAAATGTATACCCAAAGTACGGGAGTAAAATTGCTATGTTTAATTGTTTAGAGATGTAAATGTTAAGTTTGTAACATGCTGGAATATTAGTGAAATAATTAATGAACTAATAAGACAATTGTTAAGAAAAGGACTGAGATGATTCAAATTAATAAATAAAAAATTTGAAACTAGAAAAAATCATTTTTAAAACATCTTCTGTCAAATTCAAAAATAAAAGATTGTCGGGTCAGAACAAATTAAGTATTCGATTTTAAAAAAATATTAATCGGGTTTCTGCTGGGATATTAAATAATAATAATAAATTATAATATTATCTAAAATATAAAATTATTTCTTTAGATGAGACATGGCAGCACTGGCGCGGTGTTATGTACGCTGCGAAACATTCAGTTCCCGCCCAAACCAATTTATGCAATCGAATACAGCAACATGGAGGAACGCGTTTGCTACGCGGCGTGTGCAGATGGCGCTATTTACAGAATTGAAATTCCTAACGTAAGAAATAATAATAACAATAACAGGTGAAATGAGTTTTGAAATGTGATTTTAACGTAAAATGTGAGTATTCATATGATATTATAAGTGTTTGTAGTATTGATATTTTCAACGCAAATTATAACGATATTCTTAGGAATCAAAGTTACAGCTACTTTCTGATCCTATCCTACTATTTTCTGTATTGTCCACGCGTGTACATCATTCATAATTTTTAATAACATCATAAATAATAATAACTAACGTTTATATTCTAACAAAAACTAGACGTTATTTTTTTAAGTTACCTAGTTTGCAGCACCCACAACAAACGATGGTGACTGTAAAATATAATCCTTTATATATAAAACCTTTAAAGTTAGTACCTACAACAGATTGTGGCCTCCACCGACGATCCCCCTCAATATTGTATCAAAGCAGACCCAGCATTAGAATATCTGAACACGCAGTATTACGGGACACCAGGCATTTCTTCTTCATCTGTGCCGTTTATAACACGTAAGTTCGGTTTAGTATTATATTATAATATTTTTATGAACTTTTAAATGACTCGTATTATCCCTACTAATAATATAAAAGCGAAGAAGCTTTGTCTGTCTCTCTGTTCCGATGAACCGATTGTAATGAAAATTGGTACATAGATGATCTAGAGCCTAAGAAAAGACTTATAAGACCCTTCGCCCCTTTTGTCTTTTCTTGTGAAAGTTTATATGAAATTCCGCGCGGACGGAGTCGCGGAGAACAACTAGCATATCATAATATTATTTACGGTTATATTCGTTTTTTTTGTAGCTATTTTGGTGAGTGGCGATAACTTATGTTTTACTAAAGAAGCACTTATCAATGAGTGTAATCGACGGCCTTATTACAAAAGTTTTAGCATGTTGAAGTATTGCAATGTACATTTTTGATTGTATATTGTAATATTATTTGTGATAAAACTTACCGTAAATGTCGCTAATATTGATGTACTAAAACAGAACAGATCCGAGTTAAATATCCCTAAAATTTCCTCTTGACATTTGTATGCGGTTAATAATGAAACGGAAATGGGGTCTTGACCGACAGACAGACAGACTGGTAGACGCCGATGATTCTTTAAGTGTTCCATTATTAATTTGAGGATAGAAAGCAATTCTAACTTTTACACTGTTTCATGAACCTTTCATAAGGCTTAATTTATAATTCTTGTTCAATGAATATAGCTACTTCATGGTAGTTTTCGCCGTCCGCGTGGACTTTCATATAAACTTGTACCCCCCCCCCTTTCACCCTTATAACTCTTTTTTCCAGTTAAAAGTAGACTATGTTTTATCTCAGGCTCTAGGCCATCTGTGTACCAAATTTCATTACAATTGGTTCAGTGGTTTGGCTGTGAAAGCGTAAAATTATAAAAAGTTACAACCCCTTGCGCAACCTTTTGGGGGTTGATTTAAAAAAAAGTAGCCTATTTATTTCCTTTCCCAGGCTTTAGACTATCTGTGTCCCAAATTTCGTTCAAATCGGTTCAGTATATTTAGCGTGACGAACGGACAGACAGACTGAGTTACTTTCAAATTTATAATATTAGTATGGATTTTCGTTATATGTAGTAAATAAAGTAAAACAAAATGTATGTGTAATGTTTAATTAATAATGGTGTGCACTCGGGTCAGACAAGTATTATGAGAGATTCATATTTAATTCTAACTCGACCCCGGATTTGTTCCCATTACACGGCACGTAAATAATATAGCAGTCATGTTAATAATTATGAGAGTACTTAGTGTTTTATTATAAAAATTCTCCCCTTTTTTTCGTCCACTTTAAGGGGAAGAAGGGCGACATAAGTCGTAAGTCAAAGGTACCTTACCTTGTTTTAAATAAAACTTTTGTTAATCTATTTCTATATAGCAGCTGTTTGAATTGTCATATGGCAACTAAAAATAGCATATAGCATTTTTTCTTTCTTTAATTAATAATATTAGTACCATAAGTGTGATATTATCAAGGTTAGTAGGCTTTTATTTATTTGAAGCAGACGACCGTTTGCTCTCTCCCGGTCATGGCCGAGAGGAGTATATACTTATAATAAGTATTGCTCAAGCTACTATATAAAAATACTAGCTGTATTCTGTGGTTTTACTTGCATATAAATAACTAGCTGTTGCTAGCGACTTCGTCCCCGTCGATTTCTTTTTCCATTATTTCTTCGCTCCTTTTAGTCGCAGCGATATGTTATGTAGCCTAAAGCGTTCCTCGATAAATCGTCTATTCAATAAAAAAAGAGTTTTTCAACTACAACCAATAGTTCCTGAGATTAGCGCGTTCAAACAAACAAACAAACAAACAAACTCTTCAGCTTTATATATTAGTATAGATTATATTTTAATTTTTTTAATCTTAATGTAATAATGTGTTTAGTAAAATAATAAAAACAGAGCGATCGCCGCCATTGTCGTTGGGTTTATGTGTCGATGTGCCAAAACTCATCGTGGGTTACGCTGACACCTCCATAAAAGTGTACGACATGGAGACTCAAGAGGTACGTTACTTTTTATATATCTTCTTAGGTACTTTAAGCTCTTAGTCACTTAAAGTTTGTGGTTGTATGTCTATGTATATTGTTAAATGCACAACCACAACATAAAATTGTTTACTAATATTTTATTTCTGCGTTGCCTGGAAGAAATCACTTCAAGTAATAAGGCCGCCTCTTACATGTAAATTTCATTTATCTGTCTAATTGTTAATATTCCTTTGTTGTTATAAAGAGTAAAATAAAGAAAATTATACCTCATTATACATGTTTAATGTTTATTACTATCGAGGTACGTGAAACGGACGCGACAAAGTCAAAGTCAAAAGTATCTTTATTCAATTAGGCTACATTTAGTAACACTTGAATCGTCATGGTATTACAAAGCATTTACCAACGACAGTCGAATGCCTCTCTTCCATTTTACTTTAGTACATTATACATATTATATCCTACAACTATTCTCCAGAACACTAATCTATGTATAATCTCTGTTACAATACTTACATAATTAATATTACAGTTGAAGGATTTGCGAAACTTATTTTTTATAGGTTATTATATTTTTGAGTTCATTTTAAATTGATTTATTATAATATGTATATTGTATAAGTTTATCAGCTTTTGCGCCCTAGCCATTAAACAGATCTGAACTGACTGAGGTAAAATAAGTAAAATGACGGAATGAAATACCAGCTATGTTAATGTCATGAAGCATTTGCTTCAACGGTTTCAACACATAACATAACAACATACTAGTTTACTTTCAAATCTAATCTAAATAATAATAGTTCTTCAAAATGTTAAGAAAAAAAGCGCCATATATTGTGTTTTCTGCTCAGGTATGCAGAAAACGCGAGAATTGCCAAAAAAACCATTTTATTTATTCGCTTAAAGTCAACAAATACTTCATGCATATTAAAAAGCCGCTGCTAAAGAGCTAATAACAATAAATTCTCCACCTGCCAAGTGTAATTCGCTCTCGAAGTATTTTATTATCTATATTGCTAGTGAAAGTAATAAAACAACGAATGGGAATAAATTTGGCCTTTAAATTGTACTTTATTCATGACCGTCCTTAATAAACATTAAAGCTTTTAATATTCGTTTATATAAACGGGCGAAATTGGCGAAATAGTTTAGTTGTTTGAAACTGGAATTAAATTTTCGAAGCTCGTTAATACTTAATTTATCAAACCGAAATGTGTTTATGTGGTGGTAATAGAAGTATGAGTGTTTGACTACAAAAGTTACGATAAGGTGTAAGTAATTAGCTTAATATTTTTATCTAACATTCGCGCCGCCGCGGTTTCTTTTAAAATTTCGTTATAGCTTCATAACAGTAAAAGAGTACCTACCGAATAGAGCCTATTCAATGACCTTTTTTAATGCAAGCAAACAATCAAAACTCTCTTAATAAAATTTGGTAAACAATTAGTGGATTCTGTATTGCGAAATAATAAGCTTTAATGTTTTAAAAGTTATAGTTTTTTGTTCGTGAATGAATGTGTTACATACACAATAATGCTCACTATTGTTATTCTCTTGTTAAAAGATATTAAAATTTTCTCTAGCACTTCACCTTGTAAGCATCTAACGTTCTTTGGATTTACTCCAGGATATTCCGAAATTTCCGCACCCGTGGCACACGTGTAAGGAAAATTTAAGATTAAATTTTACTCGAAAGAAAATATATTTAAAGCATCAAACTTTCTTTATTTTATCAAAAGACAAGCTTATAAAGAGGTCTATTTAAGTAATTTTATCTAGCTAAGCCTTTCATTTTTTTCTTCGCACAAAGAAGATAAGCCTTCGTTACTTCCTTATAATGGCCTTAAAATAGTTGGGAACAGTTTATCCATCTCTCCAGTTGTTTCAGAGTCTAATTGGTTCAGTATATAGTTCAAATGTAGATGTTAACGATGTTATCGATACTAACAAAAATTAAATGCGGCTAAAATACTAGGAATCTACACTATATACTAAAGAAATACAGAACTAAATACAGAACAGTCTACGGAAATATACTTCCATATTAAAAATTACAATGTAGGTATCCAAACACTTACATTTCATTGATACAATAGCTGGTTCCTGTCTCTTGAAAATTACTAATAAATTGTTTAGTATGTCCTTTTGCTTATTTATCTTTTAAGTGTTTTTATTTTTAATTTTGATTTTACTATATGTGCTAAAATGATAACAAATTGTTAAAAATCCAAAGTTATCTTTAAGTAATAAGCAATATTTCATTAATAAATTGCCAAGCCTACCACTTAAAAATAAAACTGTTTAAAAGAGCCTTAGAAGCGTAGCGAGAAATTTATTAAAACTTGTTTTTTTCTCAAACAGCCAAGTAGCTAACATTTATAAAGTGGCTCGTGACGCTTGCAAATTGTTTGCATAAACCGTAACTCTCCTTTAATCCTGATGTTTCCACAATAGAACTAGAAACGCGAGCGGTTCATTGTGGCTGAGTGCTTCTAGCGCTTTCGTTTTTCCTTAACAGTTATTAGCGTGTTAATAGACGTCGATTTATGAATTAATTTTCTGTATACACATTGACGAAGACGAGACACGAATTATGTACGGATATAGGTATTAAATATAGCGATTAGTGCTACTTATATAATATTATGTTTTATGATCAATAACAAACATAATAAGACCGCGATCTCGCTTGATCCGCCAAGATGCGGTGTTAGAGGTGTGTGTGCTTAGAAGCCTTATGCATCTTAATAATATATTAAATAATATAATACATATTGTTGATATCAATTCAAAGGCTTGAGTTTCTCACGGAGAGGTTCATCATTTTCTATCTGAAAGCCTTTAGTTAGCGTTGGTCAGTTTCTATCGAAATGACATTAATTTACTTCTGTCGAATACTTAAAATAAAGAATGGAATATTGGAAACAATTCCTCCACTTCTGAGCGTAGTAAGAACAGAAGCCACTACTGTTTCGTAATATTATTACTTCATTCATCCCTTTTTTTTACGATAGCTCCCAGCCGCCGACATTACGCGTTTACGATAAAGTGTAGCCTGTCGTAAACCGTCAACCTAATCCCGTTTTATTGGCAATATGAGATTGGTTTACGAGATTTTCGAGAGTCCCCTCCCCGAGAAGTGGGTCGCGCTGGTCAAGGATTCCTCTATCGGGTTACGTCAAATTTGACAGGCGACGTTTAAAGCGCCGATACAGATTATCTATGTCGTGGACGTTATTGAAATTCTTACATGAAATTTTGTACAGTTTTTACCTAGATTTTTATAGTTAGCTATTTAGCTAACTATAAAAATCTAAAATTTTAGTTAGTACTTGTACTAAAATTTTATTTTTCTTATTCGTTGAACTTTGGAACGATATACGTCAGGAGCGCTTATTTTTTTATAATAAAATCATACCTATACGGTAGAATTGAGAGATCTATATTAGCACAATATTATTATTATAGAGCATATTATTAAACCGTCGAATTAGGAGACCTCCTTTTTTTTTTGAAGTCGGTTAAAAACTTACAGGTAGAAGCGACGTACAAGGTTCACAAGTTGCGTCTGCAGTTCATACCGAAGAAGCTACAACGTATGCATTTCGGTCAAGTTTGCGCGCTGCGGTGTCACCAACAGAGACCTAATGTCTTTGCAAGCGCTGCCTGGGATAAGACTTTGCGAGTAAGATACTATCTCATATAAGAAAAAATAATAATAAGTCTAATAAAACATACACAAACAAATTATTTTTCATGGCATTTACGTAACAATACAAATAGGAATATTGTTAAAGTTACAGCACGCAAAAAATATCGCTCTTAACAGATTTAACATAAAAAAGAACTATTGACCCGCGCTTACTATAGCTTTATTAGAATAATGTGTATCTAAAGTAAGTACTTAATATTATAACTTTTTTCTATTAATCCAACATGTTCTCGTTATTAAGAAATCTATATATTGTACACGAAATTTAGTGCCTACATATCTACGCTTACCTATGCTTTACGATTTTCATTCGAAATGAGCATAATTATGATGAAGCCGCCAGCTACGTCTGATGAGATTAAAATATCTCGCAAAGTGGTTAGCATAATTCCCTAAGCTTCTCTTTTGAGGGCTTAACTTACGTCACAACTAATTCTGAGAGTTGTTTGTTTCTGAGGTAGACTTACAAAAATTTCAGTTAATTATTCTCTTGCTTTGTCTTTAGGAATTTAGCTAATTTTTAAACTGTTTTCAGGTTTTAAATGCTACTGTATAGCTTATTATTCTATTGTTCTCATACAGTTAGTAAAAAGAGGACTGATAAAGTAAAGCAAATTAATTCGTCTATTATGTAGATACAGTAAATTATACAATTGTTCAAAATTGTAATCTTAACACTAAAATGTTCAAGAAATAAGTTTACCTATTGACAAGAAGACTATTTTGATATTATATTAAAAAATTGGTCTTAACGATCTAATAAAATTATATGTATATTTTATGTTTGATATGGATCTATTTCCCAATATTAAGTATACCCAATGGTTCTTAAACTATTTGGTACATTTATTGTTGCTAATGGGATGGACCCGACTGCTGAGATACAGTATTTTTACTAGTTCAGTAGTCGGGTGACCACAATTATATCTGATGTTAATGATTAAATGATTATTATTGTATATGTGTTTAATAGTTTTACTTATGAGT
The DNA here is from genome assembly GCA_026213755.1 of Eurema hecabe. Lineage (NCBI taxonomy): Eukaryota > Metazoa > Arthropoda > Insecta > Lepidoptera > Pieridae > Terias > Terias hecabe. The sequence continues at coordinate 3,235,744 of JADANM010001810.1, forward strand.
TTATTCACAGATATGGGATATAAGGTGCCAAGTAGGCTGTGTTATGACGTTCGAAGGCGTCAACGCGTGTAGCGACAGCATCGATTTGAACGTAAGTAATTTCAATACACAAGCATTCCTCAAAGGGCAATAAATTTGAATTAATTGAACAAAGACACGTTCTCGCCATTTATTTCTATTCAATTAATATTACCCAGTTAAGCCTAATTGCTTCGCGTTTTGAGATATTATACCCACTCACAAAGGTTCGCATACAAATTGAGTCGATCAATAGATCTCATATTTTCATAAAATCAAATTCGAAGCTCGATTCGTAATAATAGTACCAACCTACCTTCATTATCATAAAATAATTTTCAAACACTTTTGAGTTTGAAATGAAGAGTTACAAATCAATTTGCATTTTTCGCTAAGTATTATTATTTGAGACGTCCGAAAGGTCTATTATTCCTAAGTTTAGCTATGAAGTATTGTTTGATTCTACTTGACTCTTGAAAATGTAGGACCTTCATTAATTTTGTTTTGGGAGAGCTTCGGCTATTGTATTCTTGAATTTGTTTCGTTATTACCGTTAATTTTATAAAGAATATTCTTTATGACTGTAATAAAGTATCTAAATATATATCTGTATGCCTACCCAACCAGTCTTTCTGTTTACAACTTACAACGAAAGGTTGCCTGAGACAATCATAGTTCTTATACTCTGTACAAGTCAGTAAAAATTTTAAAATAATAAAGGGTAAATTAACAATTAAATAGTCACAAAAAATCACGCCTTAAATATATTTTCACATTAATACCAATTTGCTTTCTTATAAGAATAATAAACATGTAAAATGTGGAATTCTGTCTCGTCATACCCATATTCGTGTCGTGTAACATCGAGCCTGTATAGAAGTTTTAAGATTAATCTAAAAATAAGTAATGCGTGTTACCCAAAACGGATGATAAATTGTTCGTGTTATGAATTTGCTTCTGTGTTCCCGACTCATGTCACTTTAACGTTTTTATTACGTGCTTTTGATATGGCAATTAGGATGGAACGTTTAAATTGTAAATAATTGTGTTATAAATGCGGTTTTGTACTATTTAAAATAAAGGAATATTTTTTTTGATTGTTGATGGAGACGGGCTAGTTTTACAATTTTTCCAAAGCTATATTCTTAAAAACATGGCTTATAATGTCTTTCAACTGCTAACTATTACGATATACAGTTTAATATTTACAACCTCACAATCTGTAACTCTCGGTATATAATAATCTGTAGGTAACTCATACACGTATTAAAGACACCGGATGTGTGTAATAGACAACCTATTCTAAAAGCTAGTAAAAATTATAATTAATATTATTCCAATTGAAAACCACATTTTCACCGACCTTTTTTAGTATCATAAGGCTTATACTTAGAGAAATTATTTGACTATAATAGAATGCAAAAAGTCTTTTATGTTATCTTTCACAATACGAATAGCAAGCAAAAAACCTACAAAAGCAAGTCGTTAGATGTAAGAAGTTAAGAGGATAGAATCTCTTCAATTAATCAAGCGAAGCTTTCCTAATTCCGAAGGTTACAGTCTAATAGGTTTTCTCGAATAAAATACGTTATCGTTAGTCAATGTTGAATGAATTACTTAAATCCTAATACATTTTGATGGATTAATCTTTCTTCTTTACGAGATTAATAGGTTATTTTAGCTTAATTGTTCCTCATGAGAAGCGTATTATGCCGTTATTAATGGGATTCCTATTTTCCGATTCCTACATTTACTTACTGTTCAAAATGGCGTATTTCTATATACCACTTATAACTCTTTAATCGATGTAGCGATTATAATAATTTGTTGATTTTTGATTGCGACGCATGATGAGTTGCCGTCTTAAATAGCAAAACTCAAAAGTATTATATAAAGAAAAAAAAAGACTAAAATTAAATACTTTAAAAATGGATATCAAATTTTTCTTATAAAATAACTTCGGGGCATAGTCAAAAATACAATTTAAAAAATGCAATTACGTATTATGAAAATATTTGGTAACCGATTCGTTGGAAATACTTTGCTCTCTCAAGAGAAATTTAATTAAAAGGTCAGGTCAGGTTACAAAGAGTAACTCATCGTCCCTACATGATAAAGTTATTCGAAGTGCTTACTGTCTTGCCTTGTTATTAAGTTTTGCGCTCATAGTTTGTACTTTACCTTTGAAGTGTAAGGTTTTTAATACTTTCCATCGCCGGGGCAGTTTCGCCGTAGACTCGCTTTTGCATCGAAAATTAATTTTGGTAAACTTTGCTCCTATAAGCCGTGGTTTTGTTTTGCAGGTTAAGTTCTATTCAGGTTTAATGAAATAAAATTAGATCTATACCCTAATAGGACATAGGATATGTAACATTAATTATACCAAAAATACTTATACCAACTCGCGGTAGAACATGACGTCACATCCGTTTTTTACGTCATATAAATAGCCTATTCAATTCAAATAATATCAGTATCTTTTGGTTATTACATTCTCTAAATCGATGCTATAGATTTACCCTGTCTTATACTAATAATAATAAGCGCAATATTATGTAAGTAATGGTTATAGAAACGGAAGTGAATAATTTGTTATTATTATATAGAAAAATGAATCGAAAATGTGTTGGTAAAGGCATAACTCTATAACAGTGCGTGGGCAATGCGCCGGGTCAGCTTGTATGATATCGTGTTCTAAGACTCTATTCAATTACGTAATAAATGAATACTTTACATCAAAATATATAATCTTATATAGCGGGACCACTGCGTACTGGGCAGTTGGCAGCCGACAGACGCTCTATCGGTGTGGGATATGGCGGCTAAGAAGCGACTGAACGTTATAAGGGTTCAGAACAGGAGGCCAGATGTCGACGGCGAATATATTTATGCGTGCCGATATTGGAGGTCTATGGAGGTATGTTGTGTATAGAAAAGGTAAGAGTAATAGGAATTTAGAGTAGCATTTTTTCATATCTACATCGTGGTCCTTTAATTTAAATGTCAATTACTTTGAGTGAAATTTAGACTTCAAGGAAAAATAATGGTTTTCATTTCGAGTTTTTTTTTTAAATTTTCTATTATGCTAGCTGATTCAGAGCATTTTTTTAATCTTTGTATTCGAGTTTGGTTCCATATATAAGTTTAGTCCAGGTCTATCAGTGTAGAAAATAATGTCTTATCACTTCTAGTTCTCAGTAGTGGTTATATTTTATTATCTATTTTTTTATTCTAAAAGCTTACAAATAATTAAAACCTAGTTAATTATTTCAAACATAATTTTGAATATAATGTTAATTTTCAAATACTTAACTTTGAATAAACAAATCGTTGTTCCATTAGAGAAAATTCTAAATGAAAATATTTATACGAAACAAATGAAATGTAGTCTAAAACATTACAACTTTATTTGTTCAGAAAATACAATTACATAAAGTAAACAACGGTATAATTTAAACGTTTAATATCATGTTCTTGAAAGGGCAAGCTTTCTGAGGTTTCGCTTTAGATGTTTTTATTTAATTCCCTGGAACAACAGTTAAGTACGAAATAAGTACGTATCGTTCAAGTTCGCCTCTCAAAGTGTATTTAGTGGTCGGTCGAATCTCAAGTTTTGTTAGACTCCAGTTTTTGCTTCCAATTTAAATTGTAACACAATCTATGAAAACCCATTTTATCGAGTTTCGAAATTATAATTGACGGCATTAACGAGCTTACTTGCTCAATATCAAACGTCAGGTCAATACATCCGAGCCGTAATGCCTAACCGAGACCGTTGCCAAATACGTAACTTGCGGTTAATTTGCAGTACAATCGCAAGGGTAAATACGCTATAATTGGAGGCAGCGGGACCAACTGCGTCGAAGTAATCAACCTCCACAATCGATACATCTCGTGCTCGTATCCGGCCTCTGGCTCTGTACTGGCCGTTACTAGCTTCGAAGACCGAATCGCTTTCGGAGGCACGGCCCCAGTTCTCAATATTGTCTCCTTCCACGACCCCAAACACGAGAAATATAAGAACGAGATCGAAGAGGAGATCGATTTTATGGCGAAGTACGAACGCTGGTTTCCCGACGATGACTCCGCTTCCACTGAAGTCATGCCTACGGTCGACCCTTCCACATTTAAATCGTCTATCAGTCGCCCCGCCATGTCTTCAGTCAGTCAACATATCACTTAATTTGCTGTATTTGAAATAAATTTTGCTCACGATAAATGGTGTATCGATTCAAACTCGACCACATGATGTGGCAAAAAATAACGACGTGCCCAATTTCAGCCGACACGCAAATAGCCCATCACGAGCGAAGTAATCTGTTTTAATTTGCTTAAAGAGAAGCTCGTATGCGGCATAATGGGCCCGACGTTATCCCTCAGATCGTTTCGGTACTTTTATAAACTGAAAAGCTTGTATGGTTTAATTGAATCGCTCCGAGCGAAAAGTTGCGGTATCGAACATCGCGCAATTAATTACGATTCGCATGTAAAAGTTAATAAAAAGCGGAACGCTAAGGAGTAGGCGCTTTGAGAAATTCGAATCGGCACAACGAACACAGCGGAATACAAGGCAGAACGAGTTGCAATAGAATTTAAATAAAGAAAACCTTCACTAGCAGCGCGAACTCGTGTGCGAGGCGTTGGTGAACTTTCAACTTTTACCCGCTTATGTAGCTCGCAGCGTGCCTCCCTACCCACCTCCCCACCGCCCTACCCCCGGCGAGGGGGCGCTTTCCGTACTTGGAGCGAATATTTACAGCGCAACCTAAATATAGCGTGCCGCTGCTCAGCTGGCACGGCCGGGGGCGGCGAGGGGCGGGGGGCCGGTAAACATTCCCCCCTCCCCCCAACCGCCCTCTCGAGCCCCGCGGTCCGCACTCCGCACCCGAAACGCCATTCCAGCAATAGGCGCCGAGGTGAGCGGACGTCCATCGTTTCAGCTGCAGGCGTTGCTGCGACCATGACCGTTTCAAGTACAGGGGTAGATGCTCCGAGTAGCTAAACGCTTTCAAGGTTACGATTCTACAAGACTGTCGGACGTTATGTCACGAATTGACGCGTTGATGAATACATTATTTTTATATTTACCTACTACCCGATATATGACAAGGAATTTGATCAAATATGAATTGTGTGTTTAATATTCATGGTTACGTCGTGTCGGTTCACAGATAATATTTTTCGTTATGTTGTCAGGTTTCGTTCAACACACGAAATATAAGCCTTATTAGAATGTATGCAGCTATGAAGTATGAAATAATTAAATAATCATACTTAGGATGATGTCTCCTTAAAAATATTTCTTCTTTGACTTAAGTGAAAAGATAACATTAAACGTAGCAATGAATTTCCTCCCAATTATTTCCTTAAATAAAAACGTTTAACGTTTAAGTTAAACGATATTTATTTAACACAAAATAGCCTAAGAAAACTAAAATAGCTTTGGGAAAGCATATAGGTTGTGATATCTATTTGTTTTTACGAGGACTTTAAAACGTTTTTTGTTATTTAAACCTTGAAATGGGCTGTCGTTTTGAACAGTATTTTTGCGGCTTTTTGTTCCACGCATGTTTAAGAAATGTCATTAATAACACCTCGTGTATTTTAGGCGTGAAAAATTGATTATTTTATAGATACACACACAATTACCACACATAGATAAAATTAATTAAAATGCATTATTTGCGATATTATAACATTATGACTTGTGTGTGTTTTGACCTATTTTCGTAGACTTTAACAGTAATACAATTCGTCGAAAATCTCGTTGTAGAAAGCGACGTATCTTATAAGTAACACGAATGAACGGCGATGAGAGAATTCCACAACATTTAATTTTACTCGGAGCTTAAGGAGATAAACTTGAAACACAAATAGACGCCTACACGTCTCTTCAATGAACCATAATTCTTCACAATTTGGTATTGCATAAACCGCTGTGTGTCGCGAGGTATCTGACGAAAAGTAATTAGATACGACCAGAAGCTCTCTGAATACAATCGATGTCGATTTTCATTATTATCGATACAGTTTTTGAGCAACGATATCGACGACGATTGCATTCGGAGTAGCTAACGAAAATTTTTGATACTGCTAACCGAGCTATGAGACTTAATATACTCTAATAAAAAAAGCGGATCGCACATCAGTTTATCGGAATGTTATCGAAACAGAAACAAAAAAAGTCAAAAACTGTATCTAAAATAATAAAAATCGACATCGATTGTATTTGGAGTAGAGCTTCAGTTATCGAACGATTATATTACGGTATTGAAACGTGTTGTTATATTATACAAGGTATTACCCGCGGCCTCACTCGCATTAATCAATTAAATAAATATCGGAAATAAAATAGAATGTGTACGAAATTTCATGATCAACGGTCCAGTAGTTTTTGTGTGAAGGTGAAGTGAAGATATGCCTTTTAACAGTCTTAATGGATTTTCTTCTATTAAGTACTCGAACAACATTTTTATAATTAGTTGTACATCGTATTTAAAGTTTGTTATGTTAATGTTAAAGTATTTTGTTCTTGTATTGTTTTATTAAAATAACAATCTATATTAAAGCTGCTATATCCATGCATAGTATTTCCTTCTTAAGAAAATATTTCACGTCTCGTTTTATGTGCGTAGATAAATAATGCTTCATCGTCTCCGTAGATTGGTGATAATTTTATCGTTCAATAAAATACAAACCGGGAAAAATAAGGGACAAAGCGTCCATTGTATACACGAGACAATGTGGTTTCATATTATTTCTGCGTTGAATGGACAATGCCTTCTGGGAACCCGCTTTCGAAAATTTATTTTCTTACAAATTAAGGCTATTCGGATTCGGTACATTAACAATTATGTAGGTACATTTTACACGTAACCCCATGTTGAGTAATGTTATCGTTATAACGTATTATTTAAATTTTATTCAAGTTTAATTGAATTATGTTATAACAAAAGGAATATAAACTTATAAAGACTAAATGAAAGACTCTAATAAATGTAAAGTTAAATACAAAGGCCTCAAAAATCTTTTGTATTTATTGTCTTGCCGCTTCTGTTAGAAATAGCTCTTTACAAAAATTTCTTGCGCATAATAGGCGTAAGAGATAACTAACTCACTAATAGCTGAAGAAAGAGTTTCTTGCGAAATTGCGATGGTAAATGCGAGTAAATTGAGGTTTTTTATTTTATTAATCAGTTTTTAATAAACAGAAGTAATACAATAAAAAAGGGATACTATAAAGAAGGGATTCTTATACTGAAAGGATAGCTTAAGCGATATGTTATATTCCAAATTTCATTAGAAAGTCTAATACTATTTCAATATGGTAAAGCGTAACCATCTAAAAATAGTATTCGTAGTGAAAATCATAGCGCTACGGGCTGGCGGGCGTCGTAGCGGGACGTAGAGCGGGCGTAGCACCGTAGCTGCATCGATCCGGGCCGTGACCTTGACCCGCCTTCCCGGATGTGCTCGCCTAGTTGCGCCATTGTCGCTTATACAAGCCAGCTTTTATTAGCACGGATTTTATTCGCACCCTTCTTGATTTAATGCAATTGCTCGTAGAGGCGGCTACGAATATGAGCGGTAGCTTATTTTATGTTTGTAATATTTTTTATAAGTTCATTAACTATATGTAATGATGTAGTAATGTAACAGCTACAGTAAGATAAAAGCAACTGTTCTTATCATATTATTGCGTATTGTTAGAACATAATGTTTATTGGTCATGAGGCTAGGTAATACGAATACAACTTATTTTTGATTTACAGAAAAGCATATTAAATGTTGCGATATTTAGATATTCAAAATAAAATTTTGTATAGTGGTATGCAATAATTTCATACACAACATAAGAAAATTCCAATATCAAGGCTGTGAAAGAAATATATAGCAAAGAACCATTTCCGTTACTCTGTAAGGCAAGGTAAAGCAAAGCTACATTCATGCAGTACGAATTACGTTCTGCGCTGATTGAAATAAAATATATGCGATCTCTCAAAGTAACGTCTGTAGCTTTGTAGCGACTAGGAGAATGTACGTCTGTTCCTTCAATCTAGTGTAAGGAAAATATTTCGTGTCTCTTACTAGCTACATATATATTTTTTAATCAATTTTATAGTATATTTTTTATCTATACATCACAAGAGTCTAGTCATAATATAAAAGAGATTTTTTTAATACGATACAAGATTAAACATGAAAAGCCCGCGACTTTCAAAGTTATATTATTTTCTAAGAAAACTGCTATTTCTAACAGCAATTTTCATGACATCGCTCGGCAAACAGTTAATTGGTATATATAGGATTATTTGTACCGTCGGACAGGTAAAGTTTGTCCCCCAAGGAAGAAAGGGCCGATGAAATGGATAGAATATGGGGTGTTTATGTCGCATAATATGGAAGATAGCTTTCCCGAACTCTCGAAGGTATCATTTTTTTGTCAAATAACTTTCTTCCTTTCGTATATTGACAAGGGTCTTATTTATGATATTGATATTATATTTTTTGTCACAAAGATAGATCGGCTCGTATCATTATCTTTTGACAAATATTACAATTACAAGTTGCTTTCTTCGAAAATTTTCTTGTACAAATATTTTATCCGACTCAAAATAAAGTCATTCGTCATTCGAAACTGTTGAAGAATATCGACGTCTGATAAACCTATTATTGTAATATATCACATTCTGTAATGGTCTTAAATATATATGTTAAAAAAATAAGTACCTTCATATAATTCATATAAACATTATATTATATAGGGACCTCTGATGTCCACTTTGTAATTACTGCCTCTTAATTAGCCGTAACGTTGTGTATACGCTACTAACGTATTATAATTAAAATCAGCTCTGTCATTATCATAATAATCATTTATAAATACAACATACTGAGATAAAATTAAACGTTGTATCATTAGCTGTATCTCGAGATACATAAAAATATATGATGTTAGAATATTAGGTTCGATTTTGTTTTCTATTACGAGGGCATAGAGTTGATTTTTATTCAGTGGTAGGATATAGAAGTTATAATTTTATTGGTCCAGTGAACGCCCCGTTTTGGTAAGCCACGGATATTACCTTTGTTGCGTACCTCCGCTTGCTACTGATATTTCTCGGTCCGCTTAATGTATTTTAAATGAAAGAATCAATTACGAACGAACGGGCGTACGAACAATGTTTTTAATGAAATACTATATACTTTGTGGAAGTTATGAAACGGTGGAATGGCTGGACCGATTTTGATTTTTTAGTTTACCGGTCTTTAATAAACGGCAGAAAGGAATAGAATGACGTGCCCTAAATTTTTTTAATATTTTACACATCTTACAGGTATTGTTTATATACTTATCTAATATGTACATCGTGCATATACCTATGCCTAATTAATGTTTTGATATTGCACATAATTTTATCTAACCACCAAATGTTATGTTCATTGCTATTATATTGTTGTAATGGTCTATTCAGTGTAAACGAAACTACCCGACCAGATAATAAAGTCAACAAATAAAAAACCTTTTAGGCGGTGCTCAAAGAAAAAACTACCTGGTTTTATGACATTGTTCCTTAACGTAACCAATTTGTTTTCTTAAAAAGGTTTTCAAATACTACAGACCTTCGTCAGGTAAGTTTATGGATGAACTAGCAAGCATTGAATTCGGGACACGCATTAATATCCCATTAGAGTCGTCTTCACCGAACTAACGTGGGTTGAAAGAATTAATGAAATTCGTCGGCGAGCGCGAGCCATTATCATATTTACATTCTATTATCGACTTGATCCATATTTGCATTTATACAAGATTGTCTATTTCAGTGTGTCATTCATACGTAAAAGGTTTCCTATTTAGTATGCAATTGCTTGTTCGTACTATTAATTGTGACCTAGACTTTTAAAATAGTATTTAAACGTAAACGCGGTTACGACATTTCTCTTGATCAATTTCATTACCAATTGTAATGTAATATTTTTTTATTCTGTTCCTTGACTGCATTCTTTATTACGTATTTTGACAAATTATTTTCTTTCTTACGCATTTGTTCATGAGAAGGTGATTAAAGTTAACGAAGTAGTTTAACGAGTCTATTTAATGCAGACAAACAAGAAAACAATCAAATAATTCCTCTTCATAGTACTTGTTAGATGTGTTAAGTAAATTTCAGAGATAATTTAATTTATGAATAAAAACAACAAGAACGTACAATTCATAAAATATGTTAGAATATACAACTAAAATCCGTTACGCTATTATTTTTGTAAAGGACTTAAAAGTATAAGCAACAAAATACACAATTTAGAACAATATTCTTAAACTTCCTATAATATTCACGGCTACTCATTTTGTGTGCTTATTACGTGACTTCAAATGGGAACACCAGGCGTGTTAATTATTCTTATTTAATTAACTAAAACTGAAATTATCCTGGATAAGGTTTCCTTCATCCGTATTATCCCATACGAGGCGATGAACTCCTGCCTATTTATGACAGGCGAGTTAGGTACACTCCCAAAGGTCTGACTACCTTTAACGCGTACAGGCTTATAAATTATGCGGTATATTATAATAGAATGCCGGTACAAGTTCCCTAATGCAAAGGGGTAGCCGTGTTGACAAATTCAGTAAGGCCGGCTCTCGGGACATTTGGATTGTCGCCAAGTATGTTATTTAACAAACGTTCGTGAGCTTAATTCATATTGCCTCATATCCAGTTTCGTGGTCCACTTGTATGTTAACCTGGTTCCGTTAGTCTCTATATGGGTTATACCGTTTGTATGTACCGTGTCTGTCTAAAGAATTATGCCTACAGGAAAGGGTAAAAGCAAACCGACGCTTGGATAGAAATGCTTTAAACTTGATTGCGTGTATGCGTTTATTAAAATATGTTTCGTTAAAAACGGAGACCTATAAAATAGTAGTTCGTTACACTTATATAACCGAGAATTATTTTCACTAAAATAATGTATCATAACATGATACGTCAATAATACTCGATAAACATTTTGATTTATGAACATGTATTTCTACTAAGATAAAGCCATGTCTTAATGGATCGAAGGAGATAAAGCTCAAATATATCTTAATGGAGCTATGAAAGCGTTTCTGAAAACAATTATTCGTTTATTGGAACTGTATTAAAAAGGAATTCACATATAATATAGCTAATAATATAGGTTGCTTGAGATTGGTTAGGATTTTTTTATAAAATTTACGTTTTTGTATTTTACTTTTGTGTATATAAAAACCTATCTATGGAATATAATATTATATGAGATAATGTAATTTTGCAATATCTAGCGGTCATCGAGTATTTGAATAATGTTTTATGATTTAAAATTTTTCTCTCATAACGAAATTTTACGTTTGACAAAAGTCAAAACCCACGCTATGCCCATGTTAACGTTATAGCAACATGGAGATATAATGCTACACAATTAAAGTTTGCTACAGCTAAGTCCAATCGATATTGCTCGCATCGTGGATTCGTGTATACATTTGGAATATTTCCAAAGGTTATTGCATCGGACTGGAATAGTGAACCGTTGTTGCAGACGCGTAACGATACGTGGTGTACGTACGGGCATATTATGTTGAATTGCTACCTTTGCTTTGAGATACAGCTCAATATGCCTGTGTATTGATGGTGAATTCATATACAATGTGTACCCTCATATTGTACGTACGGAATACGTTTTGGTTTAAAGGATTTTACATGCAATGAGATGTAGGAAATTCAAAAGAACGATGTTATAAGCCTCAGCATTATTCCCTCCTTAATTTTTATTTATAATTCCTTTTTAATTAATTTAGGCAAAACAATAATTGTAACAATAATAACCTATAAGAAAAACTGAAAAAACACTAATTTCCTGAAACAATTTAGAACAAATGAACATAGGCATGCGAAGTCTTACTTACAAAGCTTATAAACATAATAAAAATACCACAATCACTAGCAATGTGAACATCATTAAGAGTAAGTCTTTTAGATCATCGCTTATGAATGAATTTCGTTCGGAATCAGTTTTATTCGAATCGAGCGAAATTAACATCGGCTAAAAGAAATTATAGTGAAAATGGAAGCGGGCTTAACGAGCATCCCTGACCTCATGAATGGCAATCACCGATTGATACAATGATGCTTTGTGTGTCATCACATACTCGAAGGTAATACATACTCATTACCCCAGACCAGTAGTCAATACATTATACAGGGGTATATAGGTCAATCTGGCGCCGGTTCAAACTATCGATATGCGGGAGATAATGTTTGACGCAGATAATGAAGGCTCGGAAGGTACTACTTATTTTCTAAGATAACGGTTTTCATAGTATGTATATTATAAATTGGCTGTTCTAAATTTAGAACTAAAACTGAATTAACAGGAATTGATATCCTTTTTAAATAAAAATAAAACAACTTTATTCTATGAGAATAATTTTCAACCTCCTTGTTGATTTTGGGTGTAATTTATAGTGACTAATAATAATAATCGCAAATGAAAACAATATGTTCCAGTGATCTTTTGACAGATTAAAACCCACTTAATAAAAATAAAATCTAAACGAATAAGAATCTGTAGAACTGCTAAGCATGTTTTTAACCAAATGAAAACTAAAACTGAAGAATTTAAGCAAGTGAAACCGCGACCCACAACTAGTATGAAATAAAGCGAATGGAAATGGAGCTCCATAGAAATCCGCAAAGAATTCCAAATTCAATACTTTCCGGTAGTAATGGAATCAATTTGCTCTCGTCGGTTATAACTGACTGTCAGAAGGAAGTATTAGATCGGTAGGAATTTGGTGTATTTGGTACTCTATTTCGTATTGACGTATTTTTTGCTTTTAAAATTTATAATAGCGTCTATAGACTATGAGAAGATTCCAGAATATTGTATGTACTATGAAAAGTCTCTAATCCGTCGTATTATAATTTATCAGTTAGCATAATCTGATATAAAATTAATGGGTCTAGTTTTTAAACAATTCCACCTTATTCTTATTTTATTCATTCATATAATTTATCTATTGCTTGAAAGTGAACGTTAGTATAAAAAAGACGATACAATTTTTCCTTTATTTCTATATATGTGTATAAAACTCATTATTGTAAAAAAAATATAAGAAATGTAATAGAAACCAAGCTATTACAATACCAAAAGAAACGTAAGAAATAAGTGACATAAGTCACCGTCGTATGAGCTTAATGTACCGTGCATACAGGAAAAGTGACTATTAGTTGTATTCCATGTTATTTCAAGCAAAAACAAAATCATATCCTCCAAATATAGTTCTTTTTTTTAGTCTCCAACTTTTGCTTTAAGCTTAACGTTCGTACTTTATACTACATATTCTATTTTGCTTAGGTGAGCACACAATAGCGTGCTATTTAAGTAAAATAGGTAATAGTCATTAATTATTGGAAACAAATACAAATAAATAGTCCTATTTTTTTAATTTTACAATGATAAATATCTCGTACAAGTAATACAATCAAAAATTAAAATTAAATATCCTTATAACATTAAAAAGACAAACTATGAAAAATACATTAATAAAAGACCTTTAGGTGAAGAGAACATTAAGTTATCTATACCACCATATTAAATACATTTCAATTAAATACACACGTGTAGAATGTGTCCCAAATTCTAAGCCAATATTAATATTAGCTCAGTGAGATAATCAAAATGTTATGCTAAGATTGTGCTTGAGATAATGTAACGTAATTATATTTCACTAGAACAATGTTCATTGCTATACCTTTCTGTAATTGTGTTATAAGAGTATTTAATACCTGACTGTTACACACGTATCCCGCAGGTTTTAACGAACTTCAAAATAATATTGTTTGGGTCAGAATAAGAAAATGAAATTTAAGTACCATCCTGTTGTCAGATTGATCTAAAATTTGGTAAACACCTTTCATTTCGATGATAAAACAATTTAATAAAATCACACTGTAAATGTAATATGGTCGCCGGTGCAAAATAGCGGATTACCTACATATTTTTCCACAACCCCCTCAATATGGGTATGAAACTAAAGGCCTACACTAGTAGAATACGATGATTTATGTCAAAATTTAAAATCTTATATTTTCTAAAAACTTTGAAGTTAAACGGTTCTATTTTATATGCACTGAAAACTATAAAATAAATAAATAGTTATGTTAGTTCTTAACGCTCGTGGAACGTTTTTCATGTACAAATATTATAATTGTCAAGTTTTTGTTTTTATTTACAATTTTATGTTTTTATTTTTAAAAGAGTGACTATCAGAGTTTCTTGCCGGTTCTTCTCTGTGGAAACTGTCTTCCGAAACGGTGGTAAATGTTTTGTAATACCATGACGATTCACAAATGTTACTTTATGTAGCGTAATTTAATAAAGATACTTTTGACTTAGACTTTGACTATGCTAGACTAAAATAAAAACGTGGTTTGATTAATAATAAGTACGTATCCTACCTTGAGAACACCATGTCTATTTAATATAATGTTGAATATGTTACTAAGTATAATTTTAGTACACAGCAAGTAATATTGTGAATTACATTAAGTATAATGTGCTATTCGATTATTATAATGTTTGTGCTAAGAACTTATGCAATAAGTTAAAATATTTTACGCCATCTTTCCACTGAGTAAAATTTTGGAGCGTTGCCAAGTATGTTAAAACTGTACTGCCCTGTTCGTATAGAAACAAGTTATTTATTTTGTTCTTACTTAAAATCGAGTGGTTGAGAATAATGGAACATTAGCAGCATTTCATGGACTATTCAAATAATGTACTTTCACGTGTAAGTACTATATTCATAGGAGTAAAATACTGAGCTCTTTCAATATGTAACTGAAAAATGTATTTAAACTATATAGTTTAAGTTCAGAAATACATTGTTTGAAAATATTACGTTATTCTACTGATTTTTTTTAATTTTACAAGATGGCCGAGGATTGTGTGTGAAACTGACATTGTATTTTTTTTCAACTCAGGTTAGTTTTATTAGATCCAGACGTTACCTCTGTTTAAGGATGAATAATATATAATAAACAAAGCATGTTATGATGCAACGTATTCACAATTATATACAATAGAAACCTTATGTATAAAAGGTAAGGTATTTTAATAAAAGGCTTTTACATGAGTCGAAAATATGATTCCTGAAACGAATTCTGCTTATTATCATTTTATTGAATCTCAAGATATTACTTACTGTGGGGAAATGTCGACATAAAACCCTATACCTCTATTAAAAATTATATTAAGGTTATCTTAAATATTATCCCTGGAAAGATTCGGGGATTTATAAATTTTTTGCGCCGAAACTCGAAAGAGGATTCTGATTTATAATGTTTTCTGCAGGGGTGTGATTTTGCAAACACTTTTTGAAAATTATGGAAAAATATTGTACCTAATGGTTCTGCAAAGGTGACGATAATAATTAATAAGTATTATTTAGTTAAACTCTTTCATTTAGAATTGTAGTCACGCAAAAAAGGTAGATTTAAATTACTTTTCTCGAAAAGCCTTATAGTGTTTTAGATATATATAATATTTAAACAAAAATTACGGGATCTGTTGTCAGTAGGATAAGCGTTTTGTAAAAAAAAATTCTTTAAAGGGCTTAAAGCGAACTCTTTCAATTTGAAGATAGGACTGTGTTTAAGACTAAAACAAATTTTCCAATTGAAATGTCGTAAATGTAAGTGAGTAATGTGTTCTAGTTTTAGCAACGTCTTGAAATAAAAATTGTATGTTAACTTAAAATGCAGGTCAGTGGAAATTTAATTAAAATTTAAATAGCTGCAAATTTTAAGTGAATAAAACTCTAAAGTGTCAGGAAAGAGGACGACGCCTCATTGTAAGGAGCCCCGGTGGAGTTATCGCTGTATAAAAGTTTAATCGACCTTAAAGTAATATCTTTTGTTTGAGAAAAACCGCCTTAGTATCTTCTTGAGTAACAGTGAACATTTTTACCGGCCGCTCGAAAATGCTTAACTTTTATGAAGGGGAATTTTAAACGTAGCTATAATAATTGTTATTAGAAGTTCAGCGCGGACTTTTGCTACTTTTCGCTTTGCTTTGTTTATACGAAATATAATTTGTGACATTGCGTTGTTTTGCATTTGTTACACATTGACTCTTCTTTAAATACGTAGATAAAGAAAACCTAGATGACAGAGCACGGAAAATGCTACAGGGTTGATTGTCCTTTAAATGATTTAAGTATATAACAACTTGGTTTTCATTTTAAATCCTAGCCAAGTTATAGTATAAGTAGTTCTATAGCGTGTTTTCCCTGGAAATGACATGGACAGCCCAGAGAGCAGCGATGACCACTTTCCATCAGATGTCTTGCCTGCTCATTAGCCCCCTATATTATAAAAAAGAACAGATAGTAGTAGTAGCAGTGTAGTAGTAAAAGATAAATCACATAAAGCATTAAAATGAACGCAATAAATATCCTACTAGCGTAACACACAAATGTGTATGCACTCTTACTAACTAAGATACAAAAGAAAGTTCATTAGGTAATGTCCCCAACGTGTTCGTGAAACTTGTAAAAGCTGTTTTCCGAGTGCGATTTATTTGTTTACGACTCTTTGTAATGAGGAAGTGGAACGAACTAAATGGAGGAAACTTTAGAATATCTAACAAGGAAGAGGGACGAATTAATGAGTTTTATATAGTTTTACTAATGAGACTTTTCTTGCCGACTAATTGAATGAGATATAGGTTGTTATGTAAGTTAACGTATAGTGCTATCAATTCTTAATCATTAAGTAATTATTTGGTATAAGAAAATAAAATAATGTATCGAGATTTATAACATGCTTATAATAACGTATAATTCAGTCATAATATATTCCTGCAATTTTGCTTTAGATTCAACCAAATATAAATATAATTCTTGTAACATTTTTGAAATATTCTTCTGCATATTCGACAAAAATTATTTAGTTAATTGAAGGAGGTCATAACAGGAATAACTTCTCAGTATAGGTATTTATAAACTTTATTCTCTATAGTTCATCCCACGCCTTTCACCCTTATAGCCCTATTCGTTATTCAAACTAAGCCTTTACCCAACACATTGGCATCGTTAACCTCAATCAAGATGAATGTTTACCACTACACAAACGGCCCAAATATGTTGACCTATATAATTGAATCTTCAAGAAGGCTTGCGAAAACAAGATCCGACACAAATAAAAAAGCACTTGGCAAACTGTCAGAGGTACAAAGCCAAATTAGGCCGAATTCTCACATCGCCTCTGCGACGCCGCCCAAAACCTTTACCGAAACATATGTAGATTATGTCTATATAAAACATTGGGTTTTATACGACACACGCCGGGAGCGGTTCCTAATTAGAAAGAGCTGGTTGTTAACACAGTTACAACGCCTAGGGCTTTTTCACAACGAACACTTAAATGAAATGTTATTTGGACATTCATGTCCTGCACTAACGTTAAGACTTTCTTACTATAGAAAAACTTCTAAAATATGATTCGTCTACCCTCGAGTTTTGTTGTAGTTATATATTTTGTTAACTAACTTGTTTTGAAATTCAATCTGTGAGTAGGTAAATAAACACTCATCGTAATAATAACATTCAGCAATCTGCGTTCTTACGTAACAACCACAAAAGACATTCAAAGTCCATAATCAAATAGAAATCGTCCAGCGAAAATTAAAAATACGACGCATTAAATGTGAAAAAAACGACGAGTCGTGCAATAAAAGAGCGTTGAGCTGAATAATAAAGGAGGCTTCTTATTTGAACTGGAAGGAAATTTTGTCTCGGTTCCGGAGCTTAACTAACATAAAATGAAAAAAGTGTTTGTAGGACAAAGGGGTTTTTATGATAACTTTTATGTAAAAGGGATTCTGTTACAGAGCTGGCCGTTAATGGCCGGGTTGGCGCGGTACTAAGCTGTTTTTAAATGGAGAATTTCGGATTATATTCAAATCTAAATCTACTACAGATTTTACGTAAAACTATATTTTTAGGCCTAACTATTGCCAAGTAAAACGGATTAGTTCGCTATTGTATGGGTAGTGAGATTGTTGTAGCATTTACTTGGTACTGACTTCAAAATTATAACTATCTATTATATGAAATACTCATTACTGCGTCGGAAGTAAATTTAAATTTTGCTTTTTAGTTTTAAGTTATGTAACCTACTACCTACTCATTTTATAAGCTAATTAAATATTTTATTACTTAAGTCCTTTTTTTATAATAAGATAATTGTAGAGATTTGTTTAGTTAAAATATAAAAGGCCTATTTATGTTCAAGCGTTCGTACGTGGATTGAACAAACATTATAAAATCAACAGGGCATTCCTAATGATTGTGACCTTTTCTACTAACTTGACTGACCTCTTACCTTTTACGCCTACAAATTTGACCTTTAACTATAAGTTAGTGGAGCAAAAATGGCTTAAGCATAATCCCATAAGCCTAATCGAGCTTGTCTCTATCCGTGCATACGATTGGAAGTTTATTTTAAGATGTTGTAACACAAATTATTTATAATATATTTACAAACTTATGAATAAAATTTGATCGAGGAGCGTACTACTTGTGGATATGTGTACTAGGAAAACATGACCACGTAGGAATAAATAGCTGTCTAAAAGGTAACATGTCTTCACAGGTAGGCAGGTCTTAAATATATTCTGCCCTTAAATATGCCCAAATTATAGTGTTTGTAAAAGACAGTCGCCGGAAGAGAGTTCCACCCCTTAGCGGTTCTTGGAATAAATAATGTCGTTCAGCAATTTGTAAATGTCAACCTTTTATAAATAAGGGTTAAAAATTGCTGCTCTAGATGATGTTACTGTTTGCTTTCTCGGATTATGACTAAGAAGAATCTCCTATAAGTAATTACCAAAGCTTTAACTATTATATTTATCATCTTTTATCAGCTGAAGAAGCATATTGATCGTTATAACATTTCGTCCGAAAAAAACGTCAGATATCACTCAGCCAATCTAATACCTTATACAGCGTTCTGTCGATTCTCGTTTAATGAGAAATGGATGTTGGACGGAAATTTTCCAAGGAATCTCACAACTTTTTTAATCACTTTGAAAAAGTTTTGATAAATTTTCTGCTGTACTTTCAGTCTAATCAAATTCTAATATTTATTAAATTACGAGGTCTTTTGAAAGATACTTTAACCAAATTAATATTATGTCTATTTTCATATTGGATAATAGTTTGGTAACAAAGCTATTATACGTGTAAGTATTGCTAAACACACTTATATTATTCGAGTTTAAATCAATTGCTAAACAAGTGACCATAACATAAATTTTGTGAACAATTAAATCCATCTAACGCAACTAATTGTATAATAAATTTTGCCAAATGGACCGTCCAAAATGTTTTATTTCATTGTGGGTTAAACGCCGTGAATCGTTCAAAAACTCAAACATGTTGTTGTTGATTAATAGATACCAAATTTTAATAGTCATCATAAAATCCGTACGCCTTTACAAATTAAGATTAATATAGAAATAAAACCTTATATACATAGAAAATCTAAGTCTCGTCTTATGTATTATGTAAATAAGCAAGTTATTACAAAAAAAATCTATATTCAGCTGTTTTCTGTAAAATACCTCAGTTTCTCTCTTCATATTAATTAAGTCTCAGTCCAAACAACATCCTTATCGATGCTGTAATACTTCGTTACATAGTTATATAGGCTTTCTTGTATATTCCATTGAATGTAACGTCTTGTCCAATCAAGATACACGTCACATACTTAGATGTATTACATCTTCAATTAATTACAAACACATCGATCACAGATAAGGGACATTCTGTAATTAGTGTCATGGTTATCTCATGGGAAATTCCTGGGAGTGTTATGAATGCGAAAATGACTGTTAGTATGATGGTATGTTGGCTACAGTGATAGGTTGACGGGATGACATTCATTTTGTTAAGATTAATACTGGATATGAATCTAAATACTAAGTCTGCTTTTAGTTCGGAATAGCTGAATATGTATTTTCTAAATATTTGTGGGGACCTTTATTTAAAATTAAATAGATTAAATATCGGGGTTGACAAATTTTTTGCAGGTTAGCAATCATTTATTGTACCTAATATATTAAAAGAAATAAAAAATTCCCAGTTTAATTTTGAAATTTTAAGTACCTATGTTAAAATAGGTAAATGTTTCTATAAATAACAAAACGATTATTATGTACATATTTTCAAGAGATATTTCCCTTTACTAACACGTGCTTTTAGCCTAAATTAAAATTAAATATATAAAGTTATCTATATTATTAAAGATACACGCAAATTAATAAGCATAGTCTGCAATTAAGGCGGTATCGAATCGAGAACGGTAGGCGGTCGCGTCATCGATCGCGCGACCTCTGACATTATGACGTTCACGGTGAGGGACGCCGGGCGCGACGGTAGTTTTGTTTTTATTTATTTTTATTCAAATATCACCTCGCTGGGGGACTTTTAATCGAGACTCATCGAACGTTGTTTATATTTTAATTAAGAATACGTTTATAAATACGAACCTTAGTAATAATTTAAAAAGATTCAGAGAAGTTATTACCTAGGCAGCGTTATAGGAATTTGTTTAAAATTGAGGTACCTTTTTTCAAGTTAATTTTTTTTTCTACGTGATCATTTAAAAGTATCAAAAATCGTTCCCTCGCCAGATTATAAAGAAGTCCTAGAACACACAATAGCAACTAAGTATGCAGCCTAAAATACTAATTTTGTACATTAAAGATGTGTTTAAATTCAAATGAAATAAAGTTTATCTGTTAAAGGCATGTATTTACAATATATAACCCTTTGTATTGTAGACTACTGAATTCTGATTTAGGAAGGTATTCCAAAACGATATACCACTAACATAATACAGTAATCTAAACTAAACATAAACGGCCAGCGCTATTATCCCCTTATATTATATTGTATAAACTCGAACTAGGTCATGCCTACACTTACAATATTACACACAAGCGAAATGCAGCCTCCGCGTAATATAGCCGATTCATGTGGGAGGGAAAACCGTAAGCGCGTCGCACAATTGTAGCTATTTTTAACTCGGCCGGGTTATCGCTAAAAGGGTATAGGGAAGACTAATGAGATGCCATGAATGGAATTCAGTAGGTCATGGAATTCGTGATTCGAATTAGACCAGTTTGATGGATGGTTGCGAAATGGAATCGTGGTAATGGATATTGATAATGTTAAAACTATAATGACATTTCTGTTTTTACTTGACGGCTCGAGGCATTAAGAAAATATTACCAAATACCAATTAACCAAAATAATAAAATAAAATGAGACGTTTTTAGTTTAAGGAATAAACTTCAACTTATAAGGCTTAAAATTAGCTTCTTAAAAATCATGGTCGTCATCGAAATTTAATATCCCAAAGTATAAATTCTGTTTCAAGTTTCTTAATTAATAACATCGGCAACCCTATTAACGGTAAAATAATCACGAGTTTGGCTAATAAAAAACCGTTTTCACAAGAACAGGCAGGTATTTCTATAGAATCTTTTAATTAATTGAAAATATTATCGTATTTACTACAACTCAGTGAACGGGAAAGAGAATTAATTTTCTTAACTTACCTCGTAGAACAAAGTAATATTAAACGGGGTTGAAACAACGGGCAGCCCTTAATACAACTTCTCCAGTTGAATGATGTTAATATAAAAATTCTTAGAATCTTCTTGAGGTGTACTTTGAATGGTTGCCATTGCAGAATTGCTTAGATATATAAAGTAAGATTGCCATCTGATGTATCTACAACACAATCGCATGAGAGGGAATAAGTATATTATTTTACGGGTCGGGATGAAGCAGGAGGGTTGTCTGATGGTAACCGGCCTTTCTCGTGTAGATACGCAAAGGTAAAGACTTGGAAATACTTTCTTTAACAAAAAGGGCGAAAGAGAGAGACTAACAAAAGATAAAGAGAGGACACAATAGGATAGGAATCAATAGAAAAGGTTTAAGAGTATTTGACAGTTTCACTCTTGTTATGGAATTGTATTGTAATAAATAGCAGTAGCCCTTAATAATAGATCTGCTTATAAAAACCACTTTTGACAAATTATTATGAAATTTAATGATTATATGTTGACATACAATGGTAATATACATACATATTTTTATTAGAAAGGTGTGGTACCTTAAATAATGCGTTTAATTATATATCTATATGTTTATACTAATATCTGTTTCATAACACTAAGAAAAGCCTTTTATTCGTTTATCTTAAAGGCTATTCTTTAAATTACATTTGAAATTAGCGTAAAAGAATGTTCTCGGAGTGAAATTGTTCCGAGCAAAAACTTTTAACAAAAGTAGTTAGTACACAGTTTGCTGGGAAAGCGTAGTTAAGCCGATACTAAATGTAAGTTAAAGCAGCTCTTAATTTTTTTACATTGTTAAGTCAAGATTGTTGTATGAAAAATGTTACAATACCTTCTAACCGGAATGTACTTGGTAAGATTTATTTTATATGATAGGGGGCAAACGAGCAGGCGCGTCACCTGATGTGAAGTGATCAGCGCCGCCCATGAGCACTCGCGATGTCACTAGTGTGTTACCGGCCTTTTAGGGATTGGTACACTCTTTTTTGAAGGTCCCCAAGTTATATGTGTTCGGTACCATTGCATGAGGAAGTTAATTCCACAGGATGGTGGTACGTGGCAAAAAGTTTCTGCGAAAATGCTATGTGCCTTAAAATAAACAGCATTTTATTCTTCAGAATTGGTAGTTACAGTCATACATGGTCCGATGCTGAGAAGTTATATATATTCTAATTCTCAAACAAATGCCATAAGCGCGGTTCAGAACTCGCATATGTAGCGGTCGCTACAAGTTAATAAGAGGAACATATTCACATGTACTAGAACTTAATAAGAGTATATGAAAGATCCAATTTAATCAGCAGACGTCTTAGGATTAGTGCATCGGTTTCGAATAAGCTGGGTATCATGAGGTGTCTCTATCTATCTGTCTATTTCTAAGACCTACAGTAGGTACTAAGCTATAGAAGACATAGATGTAGTGTTTGTAAATTATTTTAAAGTCCGTCTCTTATAAACCTGTGAAACCACCTAAATTCCTACTTTAATATATTTAAGGTTAATAATATATTGAAAGAAGAAACTAGGATAAGACTCAAAGAGACTAAAATAAGTACGCGTTATATTTAAGAGGTGTTAAAAGTTGACTTTTGTACTTATGTACTGACAACTGTCAGAATACATTCTGCCTGAAGTTTGCTAATTAAAGTATGATCGTGAAGGATGCCTATTCAAATAGAACCAATCTATACCTGTCATACGCCTCACCGACACACGTATACTAATGAAGCAGGTAAGGTATGCTCCTCAACGGAGTCAAATCTTATCTTGTCAGTCGTATATCAAGAAGGTCGTCCCAAATGAAGCCCTCTTCATTCAACTGACTTGTGACATATGCCCGACAATTCTGACGCTCCCAAGTAATGCGGAGTGGGGCTTTCTATTATTAAATTCTAAGAAGTCATTGTAGAACATCGGGCTTCATTAATTGGAGTATCTCAACCAGCCGCGGTTAGTCAATTGCTTCGAGCTATAGAAACAATTAGTATTTATCTAGCAAGAAAGATATTTTACTTAAATAAAACACAGTTTAAGCGGATTTCACGACAAAATGTCTAAATCACAAAGGGAACTTTTTTTCTGTTTATTAATCGTAAAACTGGGCTGTAACGTGTAATTATTTCTATTTAGTTTTACATTAATTAAGAACGTCGTTTCTTGTTTTTAATCGTCGTCCGTTAGAGTTTATTTACCTATACAATTTTTGAAGTTTTTCTAAGGTTCTCGTTTCTGTCTTTGTCTGTCACATTAAGACTATAAAACTTATAGTAGTCAATAATTACTTCCAAAAACGTCAAAATAACTCAACGTTGCAAACCTTACCTCTTTAAAACATTAGCTTAATACCTTAAACAAAATCACCTTTAATAGATCGTTTAAACCCCCAAGTATAAATAGCTGCATAATAATAGCCGTAATATGGTGTATTTAACAGAAAAGTGATTTAAAAGGCCAATAAATTGTGATTACGCGAACAAAGTGGGATGTAACAAAGGCATAATCCCGGCCGGAGGTAAAGTGCAAAGGTTGGTGCAGCTCGGCTATTTATAGCTCGCCCGGGCGACTCTATTGCCACGTTTTATTCACTTTTAGTTCGGCATATTAGGGAAAGCTTTCTATTATTTTAGTTTTCTAACTAAACTCATAGACTCTGGAAGAAGCGATGTCAATTTAAGACTTTAGTTACGTAGGAATTTACTACATATTTTCAAAAAAAAACGCGAGTGTTTATGCCAAAAGATCAGGATGTCATAATGTTATTAAATTTGACAGATTGTCAGAGGGCTTTGGAGTAGTGTTCTAAAATTTTGTTACAAAAAAAATTAACCTCTGGACCATGATTCAAAGATACATGTCTAATTCCTAAGGCGCTATTTGTTTAAAATGTTATTAAATTTTCTACTTTGTTTGCGACATCTAACAAGCTTGACCTTTAACGTAAATTTATAAGAGAAGCCTTTATATAATACAAGAAAATTCTCATTTAGTTTTTAAATGTAACATCATTCAACGATGCAGCAATATCGTATCCTCTACAACACTACAACACCTGTTTCAGTCCCTATATTTTCTAACTACGAAACTTTCAACATAAGCTGCATAAAGCGCTTAGCATAATCGCATAGCAAATAGCTAGAACTCTTATTATACTCGAAATGTGCAAAGGTCGTGTCCCAGGACTGAACCAATTACAAACCGAACTACGTCACTACCCGGGCTAAGCTACCTGTCTCGCTCTATAAGCCCCTGGAAAACCTAGATACCTAGTGCACTATTCAACTCCTCACGCAGAATTCAACTCTATATACCTAACATAGAGTAGAAAATCCTTGAACTAACTGGAGTCTGACTACGTCCGACCTGTTGCATTGAACGTCATGGTATTGGTGGAATCAATACAGCGAACGGGTTGGAGGGAAAAATGTTTTGATTGAATAGCCGTTGAAAGGATTCTGAAAAGTATAAATGCATTAAGTTATTATATTTTGTAAGCTTATTGTGTTGTTATTAACTGTTGGTATTGTAAGATATTTCCGATGACTTATTAATTATTTCCAAGTTCCTGTTGCGTACGAATCTTTTAAAGTAGTAGCTAAAATTAATCAGTCTTTTCAAGAACGAACGGTTTTCAGACTGACACAAATATATCCATAAAATATGTAGAATAATTCATTGTTATTTTACTATCGTCGACATTGCCTAAAACTTGAATGAAGTATATCATAAAATATTCAATTAACTTTATTTAGGATCATGTCTAGACATTCACTTATATTATTTCTGCCATATTTTCTTTGTTCTTAATTTTCTTTGCTAATAAAGTTATTTTATTTACACATTAAGAAGTATTTAATGTTCTAATTATCTTAATTGGATCTCAATAATTATGTTACAAATGTTTTTCGTTTACGTGTTGTTTGCAGAAAGTTCTAGAAAATATACGGACATGATAGCTATCAGTGTAATAGATTGTTTCTGAACAAACTGTAGGCAATGCTACGCAATTATTGTTATAATATGAATGTTAAGAAAACTATATTAGTAGTATTAATATCTACGCTAGAATATCTTGTTTTGCATCAATGTATATAAAGTTTTTATATTTTAAAGAATATGTTACTTTACAATACAATAGTGTCGTGTTTCAGACTGTTCTTTTACTTGGTTTAAGTTTTTGCGATCATTCGGTGTATTATCTCAATTAAATTTCACGATAATTATATGAACGTCATGAATCTCGAGTTACGACTGTTACTAAAGAGAAGCAATAAATAACATCTGAGACGTCAGCAAAAGTTTGATACAACCTAAGTTTTATAATTGCTCTTCAAAATACAAATATTATTTTAATACCGTTTTTAAAAATCGTTTACTTTTGAATATCTCAAGTTGGGTCTGACTTAGATATTTTACTGAGAATGACTAAGTATTTAATAATTATTATAAAACTTTTTATGGGATTTCATACACACATTGGTACGTGTTTAAGGAGATCGTAGTAAGTATTTAATGTACCTACAATAATAGTACAATAATGGGCGATGATACTAACTACATATAATAAAGTACCTTAGCTCATCAAACCTCAGAACCCAGCGAGTATATGATGTATTTAGATGTTCATAAAAATATTAATTAATAAGGTTAAGTACTCTCCGGAGAATTTTAAAGATAAGTCATTGAAAGTCTTTAGCACCGTACGCGAAAGGCATTTGACATTTGAAGCGTCTTTTCATATGGAAATATACATCAGAGGCTCTCTCGTCCCACATTTATATTAAACCACATACATTTAGAATTCCTATTTAAACAAACAGACAGCCTTTGTAAGTTTATTTTCCTGAAATGTATGAGGAATTCAACATTTTTTGCGAGTAAGCCTAATGGAAAAAGATTTTTATAATAACAAAGGACTGACCGCTCTCTCGGTTGGTATGTGATTAGAGAAATAATCCCTTTGACATATAAGACGACTACTGCCCGGGGTTTAATGTGAATTATTACACTTTACCACTAAATAAATGTATATTAGATGATATGTTGCAAAGAAGAAGCTATATAGAACTTTAGAATATTTGACCTCATAAGTCATATCCTAAAGAGTTTTTAATTCATGTGTCATCCGTCTTATTACTTTTCAAATCATACTTTGTTACGATCTTATCAAAATATGAACCTCTATCAAACACCACTACAAGATAAAGTTGGAATCAAATATAGCTCATTTTCCTCTATCATCGAAAGGTTTTTTTCTATTATTACAATTCTATCCTTAGCCACTCGTCAATCGAACAAAGATTGCGAACTTCTGCAATAACAGTTACATAACGCGGGGAGAACAGTATAAAACTTGTTTGATAGCCACTACGCCCGATCTCTTAGCATATTTTATTATTTTGCTACAAAAGTTTTCCACGAACACCTAAGATTTTATCTTGCAGACTTGCTATCCTTTTATACATTCAAACCCGAATATTTTATGTTGATTTAAATACATTTA
The DNA here is from genome assembly GCA_026213755.1 of Eurema hecabe. Lineage (NCBI taxonomy): Eukaryota > Metazoa > Arthropoda > Insecta > Lepidoptera > Pieridae > Terias > Terias hecabe. Next base: position 3,262,937 of record JADANM010001810.1, read on the forward strand.
GAAAATATGAATTTTTAGTATTTGCAATAAACATATTTTGAGTATTTATTTTATTTATTCACACAATAATACAATACCTATAAGTACCAGACGAACATATCACTTAAGAGTGATCTCTACAGGCAAATAATAATAAAGAGAGTAAAAAAATTAACAAAGGTAAATCAGACGGCGATATGTAACTTATTCGATAACGTATACAATTATTATTTTCTTGAATCGGTACAAGTCCAGGTCCTATAAACAATCGGCGGCAAGTAATGGCGTCTTGGCAGAGATAATTTGCGGTGGAAGCGGTTATAGGGACTGCCGCCTTTAGCTCTGTCGTTGATCATGTCCGAAGGTGGTCGCTTTCCATCAGGTCACTAGCCCTCCCCGTTGCCTAGTTAGACAAAGATACAACGTTTGTATGTCGTTGTATACACAACTGTAAACTGTACTGGGCTTCAAAATATTTTCTTAAATACTACAATTTCATTGCATGACAGGATAATGATTTACTTCATATCGGCGAGAAAAAGAATTCGGTCGCTATTCGATAGCATTACATTGGTAATGAGTGAACAAGACAATAAATAACAAAGCAACGTGAGGGTATTCAACAAACAATAACGAGAAGTGACGAAGTTTAAAGCCAAAGTTAACCGCGGGATCGTCCTCCTAAATCCATATGGATTTCCTCAGAGCAGAATATGGCTTAACTAGAATTCCGTCTATCCTTGGAAGTAATAAACGCTAAGAATAATAATCCAATAATCTTGACTGAGTAACACAGTAACCCCGGCCTTGCATTTGATATTGTTACGTTGAACAGGATTAAATCTAATATTAAACTAGTAAGTATA
>JADANM010001810.1:3274963-3306735 GCA_026213755.1 Eurema hecabe
ATTCTTAACCTAACATGGCGAAATGTCTGAAATGGAAAACGGATCATAGCTTGATATTCGATACTAATCCTAGTTTTATCTTTTATAATTATTAGCATTAAATATATACATTTTACTTATTTCTTTAATTAGACTCATTAAATTTTATACTAACTTAATAAATTAAATTAATTCTGTCTAAACCACTTTTACTTTTTTTTAACTGTTACTGGACATTGTTATGAACTAACTACTTGCTCCAGATTTGTTGTAGGTATCAGATGCGGTGCTATGTTATCTTATCTTGCAATTGTATAGATACATATAATGTGGTTGTACTCATAATCAAATAAATAAATAATTAAAATAAAAATTCAACAATTCAAACAATTTTACACATCATAGACAATAATACCCTCTTTGAGATTGAAATAAAAAATTAAACTCGATAGCAAAAATGCAATTGTTTCGATTCATTGTACAAGAAAATAGCGCTCTTTCCTCTCACTCGGAATGGTTAAATAAATATTTAAGCGAACAATCTTCAAATGTTTTCTTTGTGGGGTGTGGGATGTTTGCTTAAGGTGAAGCTTTTATTTATAAGACTGGTAATATTAGATTAACGAACGATTCTAATACGTTATTACATAGCCTACAATTTTGTTTCCATATCACCTTCATAAGATATGTCGATATATTTTTCTTATTTCTTCAACATAGTTGATCTTATATCATTTGGAGCAGTCATCTGAATTTCACAAACGTCTAGGTCACAATTAGGTTTAGTCAAAAATCGTATAGTTAACTAGCCTTATTTGATAGGTTAATCTTCGTAGTATAAGCATGAACTTCGGCTAAAACAACTATTATTTTTATTATTTTATTTCACACTTTGTTACATTATTAAAAATTAACTATTATAGGTTTTAGAGACTTAGATCGACCCGCTTTATGACGATTTTCCGTTTTACCTTCTTGGGCGGGCTTCACCTTTGTAAATTGTTTCATTAATAACTAGTTGGCCCAACGCGACTTCACACTGTACTTATCCAACCCAAAAACTATTCTCGAATATCCAGGAATATTCTAAATAAGAATATTTGGTGATTCAATATAATATATATATTAGATAAACTATTTGGTACTGAAACTATACTTTTTATTTTTTATTTAACATTCCATTAATCCATTTGCATTATTAGTAAATATTCATAATTTGAAGCGAATTGAAATACAAAAGTATTCATTACAGACAACGTCTAGTCGATATTGTTTCAGTTTGAATATTTTCTATGCAAATGTTTCGATTGCTTGGTGCTTTCATTTCAACGTGCTGTTATTTTATATTTACAATCATAATATGTCTTGTTTCTGTTATTCGGAACGTTCATTTCGCTCATAAAGCGCAATGTGCTAAAATCGCTTTTGCAATTTTCATTTGGGTTATTATCTACATACTAATATTATAAAGCTAAAGAGTTTGTTCGTTTGTTTGAACGCGCTAATCTCAGGAACTACTGGTTCGAATTGAATTTTTTTTTTATTGAAAAGACCATTCATCGATGAAGGCTGTAGGTTACACAACATCACGCTGCGACTAATAGGAACGAAGAAATAATGGAAAAAGAAATCGACGGGGACGAAGTCGCGAGCAACAGCTAGTCTTTTATATGAAAGATTGTATTAAATAATATTTGCATCTTCTGTATTCATTAATTTAAAAGAATACAAACTCTGATACGGTTTTAATTTCTTTAAAATTAGATTGTATTTAATGCGACCTTTTTTTATTTTTGTGAATAGAATAGAATATCAATGCTTTTCGGCTAAATTAGGCTCAATCCTTAAGTTATAAAAGTTAGAATTTCCTTGATATTGTTCATTCTTGACGTAATTTTTTGCTATAATTCAAATCATATTTCTTAGACTTTAAAACTTATGAATCACACTCTCGACCTGTGAAGCAAACATTATCTTACATTTGCATCTTACTAAAAATAATTTTACAACGCTACATACTAAAATAAAAATTAAAAAACATCGAAATCACAATCTAACCGTTCAAATACATAAAAACTAAATTGGCTTACGCTAATTTAGAAAAGGCGATACCGCACGAACTAAGAGCATGCATGTCGATAAAAATTTTAAGCATTGAGAAACGTGCTTTAGAATACTCTTATATGTAAAACGGTCCCAATCATTTGAAGTGTTATAAAAATTTATCACTTTCACACGTAAATGTATGAAGGTACATAGACATATAACGCATAGAATGATAGTCGACTAATATACAGTGGTGTACGGCTAATTACAAACACTACCAATGGTCTTCGATATGAAGTAAAATTCTATACCGCAGTCGCTTATATTATGAAATAATTAAACAAATAGCACATCAATATGTCTAGAGATTTATCATCTATTAGAAAATCAATAAAAATTCCAATACAAGAGTGCATTTTCAACATTATGTTTCATAAAAACATTTAAATCAGTTAAGAGGGATGACACACACACAATCCAAAAATTGTGGAAAAATTGAATCTATGAAAAACATAGAAAATTTGATTCTTTGCACTGCGACATCTATGTAAGTAGACAAAACTGTCTAGGTTTAAATGGCTTCACTTTGCGTGCTCATACTGCGCTTCTTGCTGTTATTACTCTATGTGTAGGTATATATTTACATAAGCGAATTAAACTTTATTCCTCTACTTTACATTAGGATGGCCATTAGTGAGCTTTGCGAGGTAGCTATATATTTAATGAGGGTTATTATAAACAATTGGTTTGGGTATCTGATGTCCCTTTCATAGCAATATGTATTTTATAACTAAAACTTTTCATCAGTGAAAACTTGGCTTAAAATAAAATGCTTCTTAAAAGGGATAAAAATAAATCATCAATCCAAAGCTGGTGGTAAGGTGGTCCGTAGGTGCCAAATAATCACTAACAGTTTTGCAACCGTACATTTACAATAAAAAAGATTTATTAAAGTTGTTGTCCATCAGAATTTAAAAGGAGTAAAGGTCGTATGACCTTACTGATTCTGGAAGGTATCTGATTTAAAGTTAGTTGTTCCTCGTAGGGGCAGATTATATTTTAATGAATGGAAAGTTCAAGTTACTCTGTTGGTCTAATGCGGGTGAAACTTTCCCTAAGACCGAAGTATGGAACCGCAAAACTTGTCAGAAGTTAGTTTCAAACGTGACTATCGCCGAACGAAACATCTCAAGCTTGCTAAATTATAATAATGCATTGTTTAAAGCGAGACCTTTAGTGTAAAGAACCGACAGAATTGTTAGTTACTTAATCTGCGAGATGTATCTTTATTAAAAGAAAGTTGACTTAGATATACCACTTTGTAGCTTAAGCTTAACTAAAGCTTTGAAATATTTCTTCTTGGTGGAACTGGATTTTATTTTAAACTAGCAGCCCGCTCGGCTTCGCACGGGTATTAGGTATAACGGGTAAATAGTAAGAACTCTTTTATGTTAACAAATTTCCTGAACGCACGTGTATTTATTTGACAACCAATATTTAACATTTTGACAACTACAATGAACTCCAGAATAAATGGCAAATTCCCATAGAAACTTTCATTCTCTATTAAGGTTCAACTTCGTGCAGCAGTAATTAGATGTATAATTGTTTCGTTAAACGTTTATATGGGAAATAGAAAAGTGCTGTTTTTATTTAAGTTATGTTTTCTCGTCGATTTTTCCAATTTTTTTCACTTTTTAAACCTTCCCTAGACTTTCACGAACATTTTAAGACCAAGATAAGATAAATCCGTTTAGCCGTTCCTCGCGTTTTAGCGAGACTAACGAACAGTAATTCATTTTTATATATATAGACTAGCTGTCCCAACGCGACTTCGTTCACGCTGTACCTATACTACCCGATACCTTGTACCCTACTTTTCATTTTTTTTTGCTTAAGAACCATTCATTTTTATAGAAAGAAAGAAAGAAAGAAAATAAATTTTTATTTTGAATAAGTTTCAATCAAACAACCTCAGAAAGTCTACATGATGCCTACCACCGGTTCGGGAACTAACCCGGCGAGAAGAACCGGCGTAAGAAACTCGCACGGGTCCCACACTTTTTACCAAAAAAGGGGGAAAAAATCATCTTTTAAAATATACAAAATTTACAATTCTAATTATATATAAAGATAAATAAAACATGTCATTTGTTTTACAATTTAATATATTTCACAATAACTGTTTGGTTCCCGTGGATTTAATAATAACTAAAAAAATAATATATTAAAAATACAACAGCTCTTTTTCAATACCGTCAACAGTTACGAAGTACCGAAATTTAGATTACCGAAATTATTAGGTAGGTTTGAGCAAGAATATATTAAATCCTTAAAACTAAACGGTCTTCAAAAATGCTACTTAGTCCAAACTATAGGCAATTTCCAAATGTCACTCAAATAACTCACTACTTAATCCATTCGTTTTTGTCTCCCAGAATGTTATCATACTTACACATAAGTATAATCATACACGACGCTCGGAGCAGGATTAGTGTCAGAGAAAAAATATCTAAGAAATATTGCTACTTCGTATCTCGTAAGCTCAATATTTTCCATCATACTTAGCCACGGGATATAATCTCCGGTTTATCAAGCCAACTCTGTCAGAAGTTATTTGGAAAGTTATATCAACGATATTTTTATATCTGATTATATTACAGAGGAGTCGTAATGTCGCTATGTAGTGTTAATATTTTGTATGAAAATAACTGATCAAGTAAAAAACTATTGGATAGCAGAAATGGTGCGTTTAATATAAATTTAAAAATATCATAAAGTGTGAATATTTGTTATTGTTTCACAAAAGCTATGATTGGATTTGTTTGGCATGCAATATATATATATGAATCAGATACTAAATTGACAAAAAGAACTTATTTTAACTTTAACTTTTTAACTTTAAAGAACTTTGTCCGCGCGGCGCGGCTTGTTAAAACCAGATAATCAAAATGAAACAAATAATAAAGTCATACAATCAAATTCATAATTAAAGGAAAGGAAATTCCAACTAATAGCGCTATATCGAAAGACTACCCTAATTGTAAATAATACTAATTAATACAACATTCAATTTTTTCCAATTCTTTAAAAATAACATCAATTGTTTAATATATTGAAAGTCATAATTACATATTACTATTAAAAACTAAATAGAAAATTGAACATAGAGAGAATTCCAGGTAAAATACTCAATACGTATCAGTCCAAATACACTCCAAAAGCCGTCACTTGTACGAATGCTGAGTTGACTTCCCGTTGCGTATCAACATAATTGTCTCTCTCATGGTCCCAGAGAAAGGATATAGCGTTATTGTAGCTCTGTGACCTCTTCTGACCGATAGTCACAACCGTGATTATTCTGTATCGGTTGAATTGCATAGCTTTTAATTTGCGCATCAGTTCACCGGCCAAGCGGAGGGCTAGAGCGGGCGATTCCTGAAAACGATTTTATGGTGACATTTACTGGCTCATAATGATGTATCACTATATATAGTATACAAGTCGCTTTCGCTGTCTCTATATTCCTACGTTTGTTTAAATCCTTAAAACTATACAACTGATTCTCCTGCGGTTATTCAGAAGGAGGTATATATGTATACTACATGTATAATATGCGAGCGAAGCCCGGGCGGATCGCTAGTTTTTAAAATATTTTGGTCACGTAATGCGTGACAACAGAAAGTATCAACTCCTTCAATTAATATTCCAAGACAAAGTGGCGGATAGAAGCACAGCTGTCCACAGAAAGATATTATCTCGTCTCACAAATCTTCACCAATGGTTTGGAAGAAGTAGCAAATCATTGTTTAGAGTAGTAGAAGTAGCAAATCATTATTTCCAAAGTAGAAATAGCCATATTAAACCTCCGAAAGGAGATGGCGCACGTGGCACAAACATCGGTTACGTAGTTTTAAAGACGTATCCACACATATGGACAGAAAGAAGAAAGCGACTTTGTTTCATAGTATGTAATAATAAAAAGAAAATACCTGAACATTATATTTGTGGTCAGTAAAATGTTCATCGAGTAGTTCGTCTATTTCCTTCTTAACAGACGCCACATGAAAGGGGTAGCTTGAAGTCAACTGGTAGGTCGGAAAATACATCAGTATTGGCCGCTTGAACTCAATTGCTACCTGTAAGGTTAACGTATTATTTAAATATCATATTTCAACTTTCATGTCAATCAAACCCTTTCAAACTTCAACATTCTTCTTTGGCGTGTTATTCTTGATAGAGTGGTCGTGGTCATCATGACACCTGTCTCGTGGCGTGCTTAACAATGCGCCGCCATTCCTCTCTAAAAGCTGATATTACGTTCATTGTTGTTATAATTTAAATGATTTTGAACGCGACTCCTCATAACTTTAAATTAAATTATCTAACAATTCGTACCAATACAATCATCTATCACAACGTACAAAGGCATATAATCTTATTAATTAAATATATAAATTGAATGTATTAATTATAAAATATGTTTTGACCGAATACCAATTTGTTTGTATATTATTTTGCCTACTCAGTTATCGTAATTTAATCAATATAATTGATACAAAGCAATTTCATTAAAAGCAACACACTCGTGACTACGCGAGTGCTCATGGGCAGCGCCGATGATTTGCCATTCATCTCTTATTATATAAAAAAATCACTATAATTGCCCCGTGGTGTATCCCGGGTAGTTCCTGTTCCCGGGGCAATACCGGCATATAAAGTAACATTTGTGTTTATATAAGGTCTAATAGATTAGACCAGGTAGACATACATGCCGAATTTCTGCATGCTTTATAATATTAGTAAGATATAATTAACGTACTTGTGAAGTCCTTTCAACGGGTCGAATACCAGGCACGCCTCCGAATCCATACGATTGTCTTCGAACCTTAAGTCTGCTCATAGATTTGGGCCCGAACCCCACTATAGAACGGGTATTGGAGCGACTTTTCACATCTAACATCGACACTTTACTCTTGCTCTTTTTAACCTCCGGCTCACCCATTTTCTTTTTCTTTTTTCCAAATACACGAGATACAATAAACGAGAATACAAATATCTAACAAAGGCTTATAATGAATTGTGACATATCACAGAAGCTTTTCCTTTGACAAATTGCTGCGAACATTGACATTATATTTTTCTTTTCGTAAGCGTAAAGTAGTTGAAGGTTTCTATGGGAGGTTAGTGAAAAGGTCTGCCCGTCGCCTTGCTGTCGAATTTTCTTATCAGATCACAGAGTAGGTCATCAATAACCGTAGATTGATTGCTTTTGTTTTTCATTGGCTATCGTTAGTTCTAATGGTGTTTATTTGATAGAAATCAATAGCGTGAAAGTAAGTGGTTCATAAAAATAAGTAAATAAATAAGCGTTCATATTGTTGAGTTTTAACTACTTAATGGGGCACGAAAATAGGTCACCAGCATTTGTTACAAAACGCAGTAGAAACTGTGAATTGTAAAAAATTCAAGCTTTGCGAACAATAAAAGATAGCTCGAACTCTTCGTTCCCTTATCGATGAAACAATGCATTTTGCATGCTAAATGCTTCGTCAGTTGCGAGCCGAATGCATTCTCCATTTCTCCATCAGAAATACATTCGTTAGTAGATCGTAATGAAACGAAAACATCTAAAAACTAGCATTACACGTAGATAGTAAAATAACAGATCGATTTGATGAATCGTGTAAGATAATTTGATTAAAAAAACTTTAGTTTTCTTATAAAAAATCAGTGTGTAGTGTTCGTGATCTCACAACGTTTAACCATAAACAACCTTCTCGTTCTATACAGTTCAGTTTCTCCACCCTTTTAAACACTCGTAGAGCAACTACTTATATTAAATTAAAACACTCTTGCAAACAGAAAAGACACATTCGTTATACTTTTCAGCGTTCACAAACACTCCTAGCCTGGAATTTAAACAGCTTTCCAAGTTCCAACATCTACATAACGGGGTGGTAAAGTTGAATTACGTATTCAAATTTTATGCGTTCCATTTCGTTTGCAAAACATAATTTCATAAGATATTGGATACATGTACGTCTGTTACGCGATGTACGAGTAGTGCTACTATAAATGTACGATGTTGTATGCAAATAGTGTCTTTACTAATTTTGTAAGTGGTTGTTTTTGAAATTTATTAGGAAGCAAGGCTTGCTCACTTAATAGGATGGACATAATGTAATAACTCAGAAAGTAAGAATTATTTCTTACTAGCCACGCTTACTGGTATACCCACCTAGTTTTCGATTCTGTGTTAATGCTAAAAAAATTATATGTTAATTTATGGTCCAATCTAGCTGTATGTCAAACTACAAGAACAAATACAAGTAGTTGTTCTTGTAAACAAATAACATACGTCTTGAATATTAGTTAGGTAGCATATTCCGTATGTCAGGAACATACGGAATATGCTTTATTTAATATTATTATTATATTAATTAAGCATATAATATTGTGAATAGATAAGACTGTCTTTTATAATATTTTTAACGTTTTGCATATTATAACACGTGTATAGTTCTCAACGTATAACATACTAGCTACTTCTAGTTCTAGTCATTTTGATTAAAAGACAATCCTTGCCATATAATGTTATAGTTATAAAATTTGATATACCCCTTAAGCAAAATATGCTTGTTATTTATTGAAAACAACACATCCTAGCAACACCGAGATCATTACGAACGCACCACAAAAGGCTTAATGATACAAACGGGACCTTAAAATATCAGTCTGGAAAATTGTTCACACATCGACAAAAGGGGTTTTTTCTGATAAAAGCGCGTACGCCGAGTTTTTTTATTGAATACATGAAGGATTCTTTTATCCCGGGAATGGATTCCGGGAAAGCACTCAGCCACATTCACGCGGAAACGAATTCATAAGAGGATTTGGTGACGGTATTTTTTTATCGCTAGCCTAAAAATAAACATGACGTCAAATTGGATATTTAATACAGGCTGTGGATTGTGACGTCACTTTCATTTCTGGGTACATTTTTGTAATTCGAAATATAAAAAATATTTTTTTTTATCTGTTGTGTGTCATTGTAAGGAAACTACGTAGCTCCACAAATTAAGTAATGTATATCAGTAACATTGATTTTGTCAAAGAAAAACTAATAAATAATAATAAAATACTAATTGACTAACTAATTATGACCACCCAAAGGTTAGGTTGGTTCTCAGATTAACATTTTGTTAGCGGATAGTTATTTAGTAAAACAGTTCTGCAAATAGCATTAAACAGAATATTTAATTTGATTTAAGTTGTTTGTTATTAGTGTGAAAATTAGAATTTTTATATAACTTTGATATATTTTGCTCGAAAAAAAATATATAAATAGATTTGAATACTTCTAACCTGCTTTTTTGTGTTGTCGTAACATCGGTATTGTCTCGAGGTTATTATTAGAATTCAGTTTTTAGTATTATTTTTCTAAGACTTCATATTCAGTGAAGAGAGAGAGAGAGATAACCTACATTATTCAGAGCATATTACGCTTTATCGAAGTCGAATACGTTCGGCAATTTTTCTGTTCCTTAAAGATATACTGCTTACAACGTCTTTCTTATACATATTTCACATTTAGAATGCTAAAAAAGTTAACAGAGAGATGACTAGATACTGTATAAAAAAATAATCTAATAAAAATAAATAAATAAATTCTATTAATATAATAATCTATAAATTAGTCGAAATAAAACCATAAAATTGAATTGTATAATAGACAGCTTTTTTTAATACAAATAATCACGTCCATCTGATATTCCTTTTGCCAAAAAGTTAGTTCGTGTGACGTATTTTCCACGCCTGAAAATAATCCTATCTACTTGAAAACTGTATTTAGCTTTATAGTGATGAACGTTGTATTAGGAACATTTTGTTTCAAGAAAATATTCTTTTCGTCTCCGAATAAATCCCTCTTGATGCATACAAACATTCCCAATGAATTGTCTTCAACAATCAAATATATTCCGAGCGATGACCCTTCGCTAGCTAAACAGTGCAGGCTGCATTTACGTTTGAATTCCACTTGATGTACTAATATTTTCTAGTTATTTTATAAACTATTTATCTAATGTCTTTTGTATGGTTTCCAATTAACCTGTCTTATGTATTTACTTTTTGTTATATTTTCATATGTATGTAACATATTCATCGTTTTAATATTGGGAAAACCTTATATATTTCAAAGTCTACCAGCTTCCTGCAATTTTACTCGCGTGATTTGGTTTCTCAGACAATTCTGGGATGAATAGTGTTTAATGTGTTTAAACATGTTATAATCTATCTTTGTGCTTAATTTTCGCCAAATCCGTACAGTATTTCTTGCGTAAAAGTAGGTATAACAAACATATTTTTCTGCAAATATAATATACTATAATATGTAATATATTCATAGGATTATACAATTACAGGGAAGGGAAAGGGAGGAATAAAGATTTCCTCGGATTTCCAACATTTCCTACATTTTAAGTAAAAGTCTTGAAAGCTTTGATGGTTATTATATGGGGGACTATAACACTCAAAGCGGGGTTGTGCTAGCTCATGACCCATAACACATTATGAGACCATCATGATTCTAAGTCCTTTTATTTACTTAACCTACTCAGTCCTAATTATACTAGGAGGCTTCTTAAATCCTATAATTAGATATGATGATAATTATGATAATGATAATAGCCTTTTATTCCGAACAAGAAGAACATTATTACAAATATGAACCTTATAGAATTTCAATAAGATATAGTCATATACCTAAAAGATAATTTTCAATTTTATTATCTTTTGTTATATTAGATACGAACTTTTTATTGTAATATTAGCAACGAATGTAATAGGCAAAATAATTTAATTGCTTATTAATTATGTGAGAACTGCGTCAATGAGGAAGAAAGTTCCTGATTATCGACAGTTTCTACGCCAAAGAAAATTTGTTAGGTTAGGAATCCTGTAGATTTTTTATGATAATACTGGCATTTAATAAAGAAGAATAAATTAGTAGTAGCAACCGAACTATGGAAGCCTAGGTCGGTCAGTCAGTCGCTAGACTGGTCGATCCCCCTTTTATTTTAGAGGAAGGTAACATTCCCCTTCCTTCACAGTGGTGACTGTGAGGTGATGACGTGGTGGGGGATAGTAGTAGTCTGATATCATTATATTTACTTAAACCCAACAATAATAATTTACCTACTACAAAGTCGGTCATAGAAAAGTATTGATTTTCCTCCGCTCATCAATCCCTGTAACCAAACCTTACTGATGCAAGATAGCTCATATATCATTGAGAATCGACTTAAGCTGTATTTTCACCCCGACGAGTGGTACAGAATAGGACGAGATATGACCGATAGCTGGCTATATAAAGTTCATTGTTTTAACTCATGAAGCATACATTGAGGTCGCGGTTATTGAAGAGTTTAATTATGTTAAACTATATGTATGATATATTGACGTTAGTTTACTCAGCTTTTAAATTAACATTATTTTTCTAATTTTAATTATACTCTTTGTGACTTACTTATTATTATTATTAACAAAGTACTTCTTATTCATTTTTTTTACATTGAAGAGTTTCTAAAAATATGGTAACATTATTAAAACAATGCTCCTCCATGTCTTCATGGATTATCAAAAAGTGTAGTCTATATACATAAGTAATACAGAAATGATTACCTTAATTAAGCAATTAAGAATTCAAGTTATAGCAAACTTAATTTTGCTTTCAAATACCTTATGTCCTTTTACACATATTGTATTACTCTGCATTCGCTTTAAATACACTTTCACAAAGAACTCTATCCCGTAAAAATTCCGAGTAAATATTTTATGTTAAAAATGGTTGCATTTCATAACAAAGTTTAATTAAACAGAGCTTTGTAAGACGTAACATTGCACTGAAGCTCAATGCACCGCGGGTCGTGACCTTCTGTGACGTCACACGAGTGCATAGAAATGACTAAAACAGAATATGAAATGGATTAAAATTTTCAGCTTATTCTTTGTTGGATTTTGTCTTTAAAGCTGTCGGTATATGCCATAAAGAATAAATCATATGCTATTTTAATAGTAGCTTAACGCATGGTTTGTTGAGTATCATAATACAAGAAAGAATCTCTTTATGAACCTTGGTATTATATATTCCGTTAGTCATTATTTTAATAAAAAAAACAATTAATATATAAGGCAGAACTCATATTCATTTTGCGACGTGTAACTTTAGAATGAAACAGGGAAAATAGAGTACGAAGTTTACGTATATCGCCCTTTTATAATGTGACTTTATCAAGAAAAAAAATAAAACCGACTTCATGATAATACCTATTCAATAAAAAAATAATCGTTCAAATTGATTCATAATCGGCGGAGATATTGCGTATAAGAAAGTTCATTTTCTACCCTTGGGGGTTGTTTTTTTATTATTAAATTTAAATGGGACCACCCTTGAGGTATTACCTATACGCCGAAAAAACATTTGTTCAAATAGGTTCATAATTGGCGGAGTTATCGCTTAAGAAACATAGAAAAAAAACATACGGGGCGAATTGAGAACCTCCTCCTTTTTTTGAAGTCTGTTGAAAAGCTTTTATATTTATATTACATACATTTTTGACATGTTTGCTATGATATGTTTAAGGTCAACGACTGAGAGTACACTGCACCTCAGTGTTACCACATGCATAGGATGTATTTACGTAAACAAATATGTGACCCTCCGTATAACCTCTTTACTGGTTGGTTCATAATATAGAGGATGAAATAAAATATCTAAGTTCATAACATTTCCAAGATACTTTAAACTCGTTTTTAATATATAAATTAATTTAAAGAAAACTAAATTTTCGATAAGTAAGAATTCTAGAAAAAACCCATCTAACCGGCTAATAAGTTTAGAAAAATATTTTCCTTTTTCCGAATAATATATTCTAAGCTTTCGCTACGAAGCCCGTATTTCGTTTTAATATCCTTAAAAGTAACCTACATTTTCCTTTCAATTTCTTTGTACCGAAGTTAGATGCCCATAAAGATGGAAATTACTGTCTGGAAAAAGTTTAGAGGAAAGAAATCGACGCTTCGTAGGCAGAAACTTCTTATAAACGGGCTATTAGCTTTAAGATTCGTGAACCTTGCCTCGCTGAGGTCAAAACACAACAGCAAAGCAAACGAATTTATTTTCAGAATAATGAACATTCATACCTGAGGAAAGATTAAATAATATATTAGTTTCGGAGTAGATTTGATCCCTGAGGGGTCGTAACTCAGCGAGCATCGTGCCTCCGGACGGGAGGAGCTGAAATAATAATGACCATTAGATTTGTATTTTCAGTAGACTGCTGTCATTATAACTCGTGTTTATTTGTGGTGAAAGTTTCTGTTTCAAGCATTTTGCACTTTGAGCGAAACATGTTTGAGCCATTTCCATTGAATTCGGGAATCCTACCTGCGGGTGGTATTGACTGTATTGTATGGAATATAGATATTATTATTTTTCATTAGATAGCATTGTTTTTAAGAAGGTACACATATATAAACCAATTAAATTTTTAATCGTTAATTAACTACTATAATGTTAAACAGTTTTGGGCAAGGAACAAAACGTCATGGTCACGTTAAAAAGAGTTTCTTGCCGGTTCTTCTCTCTAGAAACTGCCTTCCGAATCGGTGGTAAATGTTTTGTAATACCTTGACGATTCAAACGTGTTACTTTATGTAGCCTAGTTGAATAAAGATACTTTTGATTTTGAGTATAAAGTTTTTTTTTCAATTACTAGACATCTTTATAAGAAATACTTGTACGCTGTGAAAAGAGCAAAATGTTTGTAAATTACTATTTATCCTTGCAAATACTAAGAAAGCCTGGTATTAAAGGCACTTATGAAATCTCTCGAGCATAAACTAATGTATAGTGAACAGGAAATATCGCATACCACAAGGTATGTCGAAATTTGACATCTTACAAAGTAATATAATAATAATAATTCAGAATGGGTCAAATTATGAACGACCCGAAAAAATGTATGGATCAGAAAGATGTGAAAAGATTACTTTAACTTTTATCCACTTCACTTCGAGCCAAAATTCTATTTATAAGTAAGTTAGTTTCGTTCTATTCAAATAATATTTATTTTATTGCTCGAAACCAATTTCACCATCCCACAGAAACAAATGAAGTACCAGGCGAACAGAACGAATGAAGAGTCAGGTGGTGGTGCAATGAACCGTGCAATTTATAGTACTGTATCGTATCTACCGCTGTTTTATATGAAGATGTTTATAATAAAATTCCAAGTTGAAGCAACTTGTCGTTCTGGAAGGAATATAAATCGACATTAGCGTTCACGAGGTAATAGAAATATCGACAATGTACTGTAATGCAGTGAATTTACATTTGCAGTACGAGGCATGCTTATTCATAAGCCTGAAAGCTTGCCGCTTTTATGCTGAGTCCAATTGATGTATCTACATAATAGTATTAGAATAATTTGCGTTATACTATACACATTAAATACGTCGAATTTCGTCCTACATAAGATAGGTTGATACCACATTTTTTATTCATGCTTGAAAGAGTAGATTTATCTTAAAGATATATAATATTTAAATATTATTAAATAAATTATGTCTATATAAATAAATACATAAATATCACACCAAGCCCCTATATTTTATGAAATGTGATATGGCCTTGTATGCCCCATATTTAATATTTTATTTCGAATTTTCAGTTTCGTATATCTTGCTGTTGATTTGTAACGGGCATCATTATCGCGCATATATCACAAAACTTAGAATTTTGACTTTTCATAACTTGAAGGGATGGAGTAGGTATACCATTTCAACTCGATACCCGCGCTATCCCGAAATAAAATGTTTATTTCGGGATCGTAAATAAAAACTAATTGTATTAACTAATCTGAACTATACACTTTTGTAGTAAGAAACAAATTCGACAAAAGTTTCTGACGAAGTAATTCGTATATGAAATGACATCAATCATCAACCATTTAAAGAAAATGCATCTAATATTCCCCTTCCAACAGTCCTAGTTATTCCATTGACGTATCTCCCATACTCGTACACGTACTATAAACGTATAGACATATGGTATTGTTACAATCGCCTGTCCACAGCAGTGAATGATTGTCCCGGCGTCCGTTGTCCCGTAACACTACTTTATTTGCTGCAGTTTAATTAGTGCCTAAGCTACATCGTTAATTAATTAAAGCTTGCATCGCGTAGGGCTGCTTATATGATATTACTTTCAATAGAGGTGTTAATTTAAATCGACTTCAAAAAATTTGGAGATGTCAAAACCTCCAAGGGTTCTCAGAACTTGACTCCTAAATTACTGGATAGATTTTGATTAGTACAGAAAAGAAAAAAAATGAATTGATGTTTTTGTTTTACGATAAGTAAGTAGAAACGAATGTAAGAAGGAGGTTCGCCTCATGGAAAGTGACCATGGAACATCGTTCAGATTCTCTCATGGTTAAATAGAAAGTATTTTTTCTTCTTAGAGTTGAAATAGTGACTATTCTTACCTTCTATGTCAATTCGCTGTCATAGACAAAAACATAAAATTCTGTATTATAAAAACTTGTTAAAAAATTCCTTCTGCTTTTATTAGAGAAAATTATATCGTTTTAGAGAAAATTATGTCGTTTTAGTATTAGATTTTATGCAAAAGAAACTGATCACCTTTAGTTCTAAATGAAAAAACATTTTTTGCGATCAGCATATTTCATAGCATCTTAAATTTCATGCAGATGTATGCCGCCTATAGAGTTTTAATAAATAATTAATACATTATTAAATATTTATAAGAGTTTCGTTGCAATGTCAGCCCTATGAATAGAGAAACTTAGTCGGCTTCAAATTTTAAACCAATAACCGATGTTAACATCTATAAAGTTGTGCTTTCTAATTTCATAATTATATGATGATGATACACGTATACGCCATGGTTTTGCGTCTATTCCAAATGCATTATTATTCTTATACATACAATTTTATTTGATATAGGTTATAATTATTATGAATACGTACAATGGACAGTCATTAGATTCTTAAGTAGACATAGTAGGTAAAATTTAAATCATAAACGAATGCAACAAATAATGCCTGTAAATTAATATAGTTATACAAAGGAACAGTAACATCAAGACATTAACTCAAACAATAAAAAACTATAAAAGCACTATAAAACTATAAATATTTCATCATCATCATCATCATCATCATCATCATCATCATCATAATCTCAGCCTATTCTTATCCACTGCTGGACGTAGGCCTCATTCAGATCTCATAGAACTATTAACTATATAACATTTATATCATTATGGGGCGAGACTGCTTATTATTAAATATAACTATCCGACAAGACCTACTTAGTTAACATTTAATGGACCACTTTAACCGAAATTAATTAAGACTTTGAGAGTATTCCAAGATAAGAAAGGAAATTTAGAAACAGGTGCAAAAATGAAAGTTTTATTACCTTTCGAAATTAATTTTCGTTTCGCCAAAATTCATATTTCCCATCAAGTAGCGTTTGGATTAATAAAATTATGAACGCGGCGAAGATTCTTTGAATTCATAAGCTGCTTATGGAGCGTCGACCGCTTCCTAAATTTGTGAAAATGCTTATCCTACCAGCGATCGGCTGTGACCTTGTTTCCTTGCCATAAAGGGAAATGAGATGAGGCTATAATATTGTTCGGAGCGCGGGTTATTAAAAAGTCATTAAAATTATTTAGAGGAAGTTATTAACTTAAGGCAATCTTGCGAGTACTTTTTAGCTTTATTGGTTTATAATATTTCAAAAATAATGTTTTATTTTTATGTTTTTTAATTACATCATAATAATAACATATAATAAAACAGAGTCGCTTTATTTTGTCTGTCCCTATGTTAAATGTTGTATGCTTAAATGTTTAAAATTACGCAACGTAGAATGATTCAAGAACGGGAAATAAATAAGGTCATAGAAGAATATATGCAATGCATGCAAAATCGCGGGGCTTTGTAAGCATACCTATAAACTATCTAGGTATAGGTACCTAGGTTTAGGTTAGAACCTATAATCTTTTTCGCCCTTCAAAGAAAGCTAAGCCTATATAAGAAATAACTTCTAGTAAAACAAGACTAAACTCAAGGCTACGTTACCCCAGATACCTATCTGTCCTAAACAAGTAATATTCAAAGGCAGTCTGCGTTTCCATGAAGCGGCCTAGTTTTTGCGCTGAGCCTACAATCAATATGATCAATATATGGCCCCACCATAACTTACCATCCGTGACCTGGCGGATTTATGGCACATTACATTTGTATCCGAACGAGATTATTGCGTATTCAGACTGAATATCTCTTATATTAGGGATGCTTTATGCGAGCCCGTTTTTATCAGGAATTTAAGAGTCGGACCTGCGAAATTTGTTTGATGAGAAACATATTTTGTACTATATGTCATTTAGAAATGCTACTAGTAATTGAATTTAAAGAATGAAAATTAATTTTAATTTCTTTTCAGGCTGACAAAGTTTATACACCTTCTTTGTTATTAAAAAAATGACAATAAAATATTATAAGAAAATAGCAATTTTTCAATTAGTTAAGTATACCAAAATGCCTAATATACGTACTTTCTGACGGGTATAATTCTGCCATGTCATTTAAGTTAAAAACAAGTATTATTTAAAAAGTGAAATTAAGGAATGTTATTCTATGCTTTCTCTTTTCTATCTGTTATTGAAAAAGAATCATTTTTACAAGTACTAGCGACAATATAAATTGAATACGAACTCCCCACAACATTGACTGGCATTCGACTGAAATAAGACTCCTAAACGAAAAACCAGTATACGTTTCCAAAAACGAGTATTTATCCATAACCTTTGTAAGGTAATCCTTCACCATTTACAGCTAAATATTTAACGCCTAACTATACAAAGCCTTTTATTTATTGTCGTGTAATATTTCTGAGTTTCTTTGTAAGCAGAGAAAGGGAAGGCAAGGTCATGGAATATTAAAGCGAAGGGCCGGCGCCTCAAAGGCAAATAGATTTGGCTATGATTTTTTAATTCGGACGTATTTGTATACAAAAGCTCTCGGGCATCCGAAGCGGTCTCGTTATTTCCTAATCGCCATTGATATTAAATATTCAAAACGGTTTTGTTTCAACTTTAGATTACGCGAATGTTTTTGCGAGGAGTTTTTGTAGCGGTACAGTTGGAACGTTGATTGAAAATTTTAATCGTTTGCCGAATAAATATTGTATTGAACGAGTATTTTATTCGTATTTTTTATCTCGTATTGATCAGCTATGAATATAAATGAGTATGATCATTGTAGTAGTACCTTAGTAGAAAGGGAAAGTAGCACGTTTTTAATTTATTAGAAGAAAAAATAATATTTAACCAATAGAATAAAATTTGTAATATGGAATTAATCTATACTAATATATAAAGCTGAAGAGTTTGTTTGTTTGTTTGAACGCGCTAATCTCAGGATCTACTGGTTCGAATTGAAAAATTATTTTTTTATTGAATGGACCATTTATCGAGGAAGGTATTAGGCTACATAACATCACGATGCGACTAAAAGGAGCGAAGAAATAATGGAAAAAGTATTCGACGGGGACGAAGTCACGAGCAACGGCTAGAATATTATAATCCTACTATTTTATACATGGAGAAAATTCGTTTGATTTCTGTTTATAGACTACCTATGGTTGCATTAACCGTGCAGCCTTAGTGTACCCAGGCTAGCCTACTGGCATGTCCAACTTCAGCCACATTAATTGAATAGTTTTTTGAAAGAGAGAAGCATTCACACATCCACACAAACTTATGCACTAATAATATTAGCCCAGTATGTGCTCCGGTCTGAAGGGCACTGTAGCTAGCGAGATTACTGGGCTAATAAGTCTTAACATCTGATGACTCAAAGTGGGGAGCGTCGGTGTAGTGCACACTGCCCGGAGTTGGGCTTTAAAGCAAAGTTCCGGGTAGCACTGCATTGGCTATGGGCTGGCGTTACTCTTACCATCAGGAGTGCGTCCAGCTCGTCTCCCCTCTCCATATTATAAAAAAAAAAAAAAAGTATTTGCATGACGAAAGTTACTATCGTGATAAAAGACTTAGTCTCAGTTGAGTAATTTATGTAAATTGTTTGCACTCGACTCAAGTACGGGGGGATATGAAATAATTTTCTTGAATGCCCCTCAAGGAAATGTAGCTATCAGTGAGTATCGGTTAAGCAGTTTATTGAATTATTATTTATGACGCGATATCACCAGCTATATATTCGACTAGCTGTTGCTCGCGACTTCGTCCCCGTTGATATGTTTTTCCATTATTTCTTCGCTCCTATTAGTCGCAGCGTGATGTTATGTAGCCTTAAGCCTTCCTTGATAAATTTTATATTCAATAAAAAAATAATTTTTCAATTCGAACCAGTAGTTCCTGAGATTAGCGCGTTCAAACAAACAAACTCTTCATTTTTATATATTAGTATAGAAGTATAGATTCGGTTATATTTTTCGGATGTATACCTAATATAATATCTAAAATAAGCTTTCTATCATTGATCGATTAAAAGAACACCAGCAAGGGGAGATTTAACTCCCACATACGACATATTTCTGTATAACATTTTTAAAGGTTTAGATTTTCTATCTGTCAATAATTTTTTAATATCAAACTGTATACATAATTATGTAAACAACTTTATTTTGTTAGTCAACTCCCGTGTTACAGCAAGTATATTTATATCCCACCAAAACCGCTTGTTTGTGGACTTGGCTGAAAAAAAGTATTAGAGTATTGCTTAAGATTTCACTTTACCAGTTTTCATTAACAATATTAATCCATATTTTATGTTGTTAGGTAAAAACTATCCAAACTAGCCAACGGTGACCAAGATATGACGATCTGAACACGATTTTTAGATTGCTCTTTTAAATAGGTACAATAGAAAAAATTATAATGCCACAAACAATACCGTGAACCATAAGGCAAATAAAATACGAATAAACTACTTACCACTATTGACATAATGACCGCATTTGTCCGCCGAAACTGGCGCAATTCATCAACTGCGTCAATCTATCATCGTGTCAGTGAGGAGGCAGGACTGAGTGCGCGAGCTTCGATAACAATTCCCAATAGTTATAGGTCACGTCACGAATCTTTAGCGCTGAACGAAACCTACGCAGAAGTCAAAAATAAGGTATCGAGGTAACGGCGCGGCGCGCGGGGCGCGTGATCGTCGGGTGCGCGAGCGTTGATTGGTTGTCCCAGTCGTGTTGTCTTTCTCGCACCAATACGTAAATTACGAGCGCGATTCTACTGATGCGCAGCTATTCTCGCGCTAAACATAAATGACGCCACCTATACACATTTATTGTTTGATAGTTCTTGTACTGATTTTGAGTTTTGGATCGGCTTTAGTTACAATTCAAGATTATTAGCAAAATTTTAGTTGTCTTTGAAAACTTAAATATTAATTTCTTTGGTTTGACAATTAATCTAACAGTACAATACATTCAATACAATACAATACATTCAAGCTTAATATTAAAAAGTAAAAAATATTTATGAACTGGTATATAAGGCAGCTAGGGGAATATATATGTATACCGTAATCTCGCATGACATCATATTTAATACAGCATTTTAAAAATACCGGAAAAAGACTTTAAATTTAAATGTTACGACGTAAGTATGACTCAAAAAATGTCTTAAATAATTACAATTATTTATTTTAAGAAAAGAAATCGTTTCTACTATGTACTGAGTAATAGTAAAATCTTCAATATCTAAGAACAGTTTTAACAATTTTATTTCGCAAGACAAGTCTGCGTCTTTAAAATTTCTTTATTTATTATTTGGCACGTGCAACTCTATTTACTCATTAATGAATGTCCACTTTTGTTGTTAAAGTTTCAGTCGTTGAAACATTTTAAAATAAGTGTCGAGGGAGAAATTAAAATCTCTTTCACAGTACTAACTAAAAACAAACAAAAAGATGGACCTACGGATGTAAAGATTCAAGCGAGATAATTATATGCTACAAGGAAAAAATTTATGCTGAGTTTTACTCGTAAACAGACGAGTTTGTATTCGCTAAAAGTTCCGTATTAAAATAATAGGTACCTACTGGCGGAAAGATCTTTATTATCTCTGATTTATATTCCTTTATATACTCAGTATAAGGCAAATCAAAAAAATATCATGCTATTGAATAAACAGATATAGAAAATCTTAAGCAATAGTACGCTGAGTCCTAAATGACGCCTTTATTTGAATGAACATAATACGTATAATAAACAATGCTTTGAATGAAATCTTCTTGCTTCCGAATTATGTAACATCCCTATTACTTCGACTAATCTCTTACCCATATAAAACTCACAACTAATCCTCGCAAAACGTCTTAGTCCGTAATCTTCTCTTCAATCAACGAAAGCTTTCACGATTCCGTTGAACATACCTTTTCATACTAGAAGTCGTCATCTTAAAGTATAATCCAGTTATATTCCTGTACACGCCGACTGCTTCAGAACAAACACCAACTTCATATTTAAACGAGCTTATCTTGTTTAGTTAGAAACTCCACGATTTCTATTATAAGTGAGAGCTGTTGATAATTAGTTGAGATTAATTAAAAACTTTGCTAGTTACGAAATTGTAAAACTATAAACGAGCCCTGATATATATTTTGTATGTAAATTTTCAGCTGCATACTTTTTGCTACGTTGCTAACTTTTTATGTTTAAGCGAAGTTTGGCTTTCATTATTCATTTGCATTGTTTAAATATATATCTATTTTTGATACGTTGAAAACGTTAATATGATTTTATGTTATGATTTTTTTAAAAGCTTGCGTTTCATCTCATTCTTAGTATCTGCTTTAGTTTAGTTTAGTTTTAAAGAGTAAGATTTAAAACATAATAATTTTATTTTTAAGGAACAATTTAGATATGAAACATTATCCTAAATAGGTCATTTTAATACAATTATCAGACTACGTATCGCAAACACGTAAATTAGAGTCAAAACTAATATCCTAAATCAAATTTTAGCCGCAGTTCAACGTAAATTACTGCCTATATATTATATTACAATGGGCTCTCCACTACATAAAGCTTTGTATAGTGATATTGTTGCTAACTAAACATGATTATTGGTTATCTAACAATATAATGTACAACAAATACTATAAATTACATACTTAAAATGTTAAGGTTTAAAACTTTTAATTGAATTTAAAAATTCGTTTGTAATAACTGAAGCCACAACTCAGACGCATACTTTTAAGCATATCTTATTATATCTTTTGACTATTGAATTTTTACTAATACAATAATGAATGCGAATGTATGGCTGTATACATCCAGTATAGATAAATGGATTTTTGACACCCTTCACTGAAGAACTCGTGATATAAACGGTGATATAAAACGAATTAATTTGGCTAAAGAATTTTATTTCAGGGAGATTACACTTAGATTTTTTATTCCGGTCAATACCGGAATATTTAGTTATCAGACTCAAATTTGCGCAAAACACTGCTAATTATTATTATAGATTAATTCCTTTGTTTTCTTTATACAAACTATCTACAAGCCTAATATAATAACTAACATTACCTTTAAAGGTACTTTGTTTATCATTCTATGTACAATGTTATTATTTGAATACTTATTATTATAAAAAAATCTATATGAAATCCAACCGCGTTATCAGTGGATGTCCCTAAAATTTATTGAAGCGCAATTATCTTTCGCACAAAGAATGCTCACTCATCCATTCCATCGAGTGACCTAGGAACCGTTGTTAGTTTTTGTGCCGTGCCTAATGTACCGAATAACTGTGATCTAAGAGATGTCTATTAATCGTTCTAACGATTTGTCTGTTCTTTTCGCATTTCTAATGTGTTTATTGAATTAATATTATACGAAAGAAGCTATAATTTAGCTTAAACATATAATATATATCGCAGAGAGTGACGTCATTGTTGTTGTAGTGATGCCGAGGTTATAATTGTTTGCTTCATGATGGCTCTTTCTCAGGTTCTTAATAAGAAAACTTCAGAGTATCAGAATATCGGCGTATAACCTGCTCGACTACAAATTATCCAATATCATTATTTTCACAATGCTGATGATTTATATAGCAATTGACAAATGCCACACAATTCTTTTAAGTTTGAATTTAAACATTGTAATAAACCAAGGGGGTGACTAATTAACTAATATT
Source organism: Eurema hecabe (assembly GCA_026213755.1). Taxonomy (NCBI): domain Eukaryota; kingdom Metazoa; phylum Arthropoda; class Insecta; order Lepidoptera; family Pieridae; genus Terias; species Terias hecabe. Next base: position 3,298,261 of record JADANM010001810.1, read on the forward strand.
GCAATAGTTTTCACTATCTTGATTATACTTTTCGTCCATCTGTTCTATATATAATTTACACAATATGTCTTTATAATTTATCTGCTAGCTGTGCCCCGCGGTTTTACCCGCGTATTTCCCGTTCCCGGGGCAATACCTTTCCTTTTTCTACGTACAATTGTTTCCTAGACTTGCACGAATGATTCAAGACCATTATTAGCCAAATCAGTAAAGGCGTTGTTGAGCTATAACATTACAACGAAAAGTGACATTGATTTTTATCCTAGTTTTTCAATTATAGTATTATTGCGTATTATGCGAAATAATGCTTAACATTGAATAATATTTTAACTACATATTTCTTCATTCATATATCGAGAACTCTTATCATTACTAAGTAGTGCTTTCGCTGAATGCATGCAATTACATGTGCAGTGCCAGAAAATTATTAAAAATGTTTTTCTTTAATTTGACATTGATGGAAATGTCGCACTATGCTGTGTTATTGAAAAACTAGGTATATATTATATAGATTTTGTTGCCATAACACAAGACCTGCTTAGTTTAGAACTAGATGGCGCTGTATAAATTAATCATCAAAAAGTATTTATTCATTTGTTATTATTTATTGCTTAACCTCGAAAATTTGGCACATACGACAAAACTTTAAAGGACTAAGTTTATTCAATAAACAGTCAATAACCGAAACTGCTTGTACTAGCTGAATGTAGTTCTACAGGGAAACTATCGCCGCTCCTAAACCAACAAAGTCGAGTTTTGAAAGCTAATAAACATATTAACAAAGACAAGTTTATTCGGAGTTTGGCGAATAAAACATAATATTAATCGACATATTATAATAATATATAACTATATAAATTAACCTTTCTTTTGAGTCACTATCAAAAAAACCGCATGAAAATCGGTTGCGTAGTTTTTAAGATACATAGGGACAGACAGAAGAAAGTGACCTTTCTTTTAAACATAAGTTATACATGAATTTAATCATCTGTTAAAATGACGCTTATATTAGTTTCGAAACTTTTATGAATATTGTATAAGGTTAAAAAAAGGGTCGGAGCGTAAAGTATTTTTATTTTTTTATTTTTATTTGGGAATAATAATATTTCTTATTTTTTATTTTTATATGTTTTTGTCATTCAACCTAATGAAACGGTTTTTCGGATTTAGTGGATTATAATTTTTTTTCTAAAATACAATTTATATTAATCTTTTGAAAAAAATTGCAATAAGAAATATCCGTGTTTTTAACAAAGAAACGCTTCAGCTTATATTATATTATAATAGATTATTTGAGTAGACTACTCATACTCAATACAACAATAAGACTTTCTTTAACTCAATTTCGTTTTAATAAACCAAAATTAACTCCAATTACATCAATCATCGCAATCTTCGTTCGAGATAAATCTGAGACTTACGACAAATAGCTGTAATTTTCCGTAAGCCCTAAACAGTAAGTACAAATAGCCCATAAATGATTCGGACAATGAATGCCGAACGAAAAACATCGATTACTCGAACTAATCGAGTTAGCGAGGTAATCTCGTTAAGTTCAATAAATACTAAGATTGTGCTCAGATAATCGAATAGATTTAATTAATGGCCTGCAATTGGCGTTATGTAATATTTAATTTAACTAGCTGCGTTCTGTGGTTTCGGTCGCGTAGTTTCTTTACTGAGGCCACGTGTTAAACGATAGGTTTATTTGAGCATGCTTTTCAACTAAATCCATTTAAGTAGGTAGTTTTTTTCTAAAAAGTAATTAACATTCATACAAACTTTAGCATCTAAAACATAGTAAGGGTATTATTTTTCAGAAACTGTGTGTGTTAATATTAATTGCTTATAAATAAATTAACATTATAATTTGTAATGATTCGGTTACACCTTGGGTATAGAGAAGAGTGTTGTATATTTTAATTATATGTTATACCAATAAAAGTCCTATTTTCTGAATCGAAGAAAATGAATTCAAACAATTGTGTATTTTGAATACTCGACGCAAAAACGATGGGGTGTTATAAGTTTGTGGTGTCTGTTGTATGTATGTCAGTGTATGTATGAGTCTGTCTGAGGCAACATAGCTCACAAACGGATGATCCAATTTAAATGTGGTTTTTTTTGTTTGAATGGTGCGTCGAGAGTGTTCTTAGCTATGTTTGGTGGAAATCGGTTCAAGTCTTCAAGGTTATCAGGTCGTTTGTTAGGTGTGATAGGAATGTTACACGCACATTTTGCTTGCGTTTTGTCGGGGGTTTATGTCTTTCAAATACTGACTTCTATTCCAAAATAGCTGTTGCTCGCGACTTCGTCCCCGTTGATTTGTTTTTCCATTATTTCTATTAGTCGCAGTGTGATGTTATGTAGCCTAAAGCCTTCCTCGATAAATTGTCTATTTTTCAATTCGAACCAGTAGTTCCTGAGATTAGCGCGTTCAAACAAACAAACTGTTCAGCTTCATATATTAGTATATAGATATATGCATACGCGATGCGCGAAAGCCAGTGCAGTATGAACGTAACGAAACACAATATTCGCCGTACTCTTTGACCCTTTATCGGTATAAAAATTAGGTTACACAGTTGGGTCGGATGAAAATTTGATGATTCACGCTCTATTTCCTGTGCCATTAATTTACTCGCTTCCCAAAATTATCCTTGAGCTTTGAAACGCCCGATATTTCGATGTAAATACGAAGATTATGTTTATAGTATAATAATCAAAATAAACTAATCGTATCTTCTTTTCATTTCAACCACATTGGTATATAAATGTTTTTATGACATTCTTAAAATTATTTAATATTTAAGCCACAGATAATTAAACTCTATAAAGATTTTAATTATCTGTGGCCAATATACGAGTATTAGCAGATATCCAAATTGTAGAAGGTATATATTTTATAGAACGATCGCTCGTGGTAAGGCCACATGGGTGATTATATACATAAAAAAAATGTTTGAGATGTTACTTTCTAGAATGTTCAGAAATTCAGAATTTACAATTGTAGCTAAAAATAGCCTAGAATAGTAACAAACGATTGAATGGATTATTATGGAAAAATAAAGAAAAAACGGTGGTTTTATGTAGGTGCTATGGAACGTCAAAATATTATCGATCGTAATCAGAATTGTATCCGTGATTGGTTAACGCTACTCGATAGTTTAAAATACAAAAAAATCACAATAATATTTCACAAAACCAATAAGGAATTTGGAAGCAGCTTGCCGCTTTACTTGGCACGACCCTGAGGGCCCTTTAAGTATTTTTTACGGAACACGTTTAGGAAGTAGGAAATGCATGTCTGACCTTCAGTACCTACAAAATGCATTTTCTACTTTACGATTCAGTGATTAACACTGCGAAATAACTTTGAAGGTGTTTCATGAAAATTTAAGAAGGGTTATTATGTTTTTTTTCTTTTTCAAATAATATACAAGTGTACCTTATGGTAAATATGTAGACGTCCTTATATGTACTTTAAATAAATGAAGAAAATAATATCTGTAATTTTGTGTGGAAAACACATAAAACTTCTTGATAGAACTGTATTTTATATTTAAAGAAACTAAGCCTCACATCTATTAATTATAGACAATATTAATTAAATTACAAAACAAAGACAGGTTTTGATATATCTTTATTTTCGTATTTGAACATTATCAATACAAAAGAAGACAAAATACACTATCACAATATCCTTAATACTTCAAGTAACCTCTCCGTCACACCGATTTAAATATTACGGGTAAAAATATTTTTGCTTCGTTTTATAAAAAGCCACATCAGCAAAATGTAAGCAGCTATTAATTCATTACACACAACACCTTACCCTGAAAGTTTATAGTCATCGTGGAGCCATTCATCACAGTGCAATGATAAGCACAATTCGTTCCCCACTGCCCGAAAATCAATACCATTTGAGGAACCCGGAAATCCTGCTCTGATTGAAACCATTACTTGTATAGAGGTTGGTTTAATACTAACGATGTAGGTACAAAATACTATTTCGTATTGGAAATGTGACTATTTTTGATATATCATATTGTGTTTGTTTTTCGACTAAGTTTACGTCATTTTAATATATATGTTTTTCCAAAACGATAAGTTAGTAAATTTGAAAGGTAATTTGATTTAATTAAATGAACATATTTTTACTATCAGTTTGAACATTTAAAATAGTAACATTTAATCCTAACGAAAGTTTCAAAGGCAAATTTATCGCGACCTTCACAGTTTCAATGAAAGCCTATACTTTGAACAAGCGAATCGCGTTCGACATATCAAATTACAGTTTCTAACGTAAATTATAGCCTCCAACTTATTTCCGTAATACTTCGTAAACATTCCCACTGAAACATTCGTATTTCTGAAGGAGGAATAAATTTAAGAAATTTTCTCTAATTCCGACGATTAATCTTCTAAACGACCTGTTTGTTCAAAAGATGTTTTACGTTATGATATTTGTGTTACGTTATAAGATGTTATCAAGTATTTAATTGCGTTTGTTGTTTTGAATTTTAATTATTAATGACTAGTCACGCCCTTTAGTTTTATTCGCATTTATTATTACCTATATTAGTATTACCTATATGTACACATAAACCTTAACCTATAATAAAAAACCTCATGAAAATCGGCTGCATATTTTTAAAGATTAATGCAAAGATCAGGACAGACAGAAGAAGGCTACTTTTTTATATTATGTAATGATATAACAGTGAACGAACCAACTTAATAATTCCCTCAATTTCCTTGCCTTGCAGAAAAAAGTCCCTTGAATAAACCCCTTATTCAATTCTTTTACCAAAGACGAATAAAACGTTGTACGTACAACGGACACGCCAAAACGTTGTTCGCCAAAAATACAATTTCGATGTTCATTAACAAGCCAGCCGAAATTCTTTCAAAATCGTCGAACTCTCTCGAACATTCTAGAAAAAAATCCGTATTGTTCCTAGTTCCCTATAGAATATCGGATTGATAAATTCGGGTATATAATGAAACGTATTCCCCGCGGTCGCCCTTTCTGTTTTACTTTATTTACATTTATATGAAATATAACCGGCTTTGTAAATATTAATCTGCGCACAAAAGGGAAGGATATCAATGTATGTACAATCTTCCCAGTAAATTGATTTTGACTTACTTACTTACCTAAAAAACTATATTAAATTTATATGATTGAAACAATGCATTGTAAAGACAGTCTATCAATTCCTAGAAATATTAATAATAGTTATTTTCGATAACGCTTTTGTAAAGAAGTTTATCTTATAAATTACTTATTTTATAAATTACCATAGTAGAATAATAGCATGTGTGATCTAATTTTTAAATATATAGCAACATTGTATCAACATCGCTACAATGAGCAATTATTTACCGGTACCAAGGCCGTTGTCAAGTGCAATTCAGAGGGGAGTGTGTAATAACTTTTGTTGAATTTGACATTACACAATAAATTGGCTTTGGGTTCAATCCGATACAGAAGCCTTTCAACAGACAACAATACCCGCGCTGATAGGTGACTACAGTTTCGTCATTAAATTACAAATATCGCTTATACTGTGAATACAAATATTTATATGTCTTTATTTATCTTTTTTTAACTTTCAGCTTATCATGGATCGAAAAAGTTTCCTTTCTTTTTCGAGGTTTGAATTGTTATTTTATTAAGTTTTTCTGTATAATAAATATTTTTTATAAAGAAGAATGTTAGAATTTACAAGGTTATATCTATATCACACGTATGTAATTATAAAAGGACTTTCTTTTAATCTCTTTTAATCTTTGGATTGAGAGTGCTAAGTTTCCTAACGAAGAACAATTAAACTTTAATTTATTAGCAAAATGTATTTATATAAAATTTTAGAGAATATAAACTTTAATTTAATTCTTAACTGCTATGAAGCAGGAACAGAATAATGCGCTATTATTTTTAATAATACGAACGTGCGTGGGAAGTCGCAGCGGGTTAAAATAAAAAGATTTAAATATGTATAAAAAGCACTTTTATTTTCTATTATATTCATGTCAGCGAATGAAAGAGCTCACAATAGGGAAACGTTATTTTTCAGTATACATTCAGTCAAGGGCAGTAGTGCATGGCTCAAGGCAATTTTGTTGCAATGAAAACCAATTTTCAACGCTCTACATATGTAAAACAATGCCCACGACGCATTTGTTAAATTACCCGTGTGTTTATGACAATTTATTACAATAACTGGTCCAACGCGACTTCGTTCGCGCTGAAACTATCTTACCCAAAAACTTTGTACACCTACCATCTATTTTGCTTTAAAACGATGACTAAATATAACTAGAATATTCTTAGATGTGCACATCCAGAAATATTCTAAAAAAGACTTATGTAAATCGGTTCATCTGTAATCTAGCTATGCCCTTACGAACACATTTTGCGATTCATTTTTATATTATAGATTATATAGACTAGACGCGCATTAGGATTGCTCTATTCTCGTGACTATACTAACATAGAAAATAACATATGTGTTAATGAAGAGTGTTATTCACATGTAACTGCTTACACTGCTTAAGCACTGGACTCTACATTAGTGTAGAGTAAATCTACAAGTACAGAGACCAATTAATATGTGTATCGCTAATGGTAATAACAACGAAACCGTACTAATGTATACTGCATTTTTCCTAATAATTACTGCATAAGTAGTATTAGTGACAATGTAAATAATTTCAGTATAAACGTTTGAAGACATTTTAAAGCGCAGGTCGGTTTGTCAGTTATATTTTAATAAGGTTTTTTTACGATGTAATGTTAATATGATAAAATCCTTATTAAAGAGTCTCATTAGACTCTAGTGGTCTACGTAAAAACGCTACGAAACCGTAGGCAGAGTTATAAAGCGCATCTAATCTAGCCGTTACGTCCTTAAACTTGTCAAGTGTATCAGCGAACACGCTAGAGTGGACAAGTGCAGGCACAGTCCCCGTGACCTACATCCGACGACCCTCGTTCGGGAAGCTGCTAATTTCCACCATCGACGTCACCGAGGGGGGCGCTACGGCCGTCAGCCGACGAGCTGGCTGCCTCGCTCAGTCGACAGCCACACGCCGGCCCGGCCACACGTCGCAACAATCGCCGCGCACTCGCGAAACAAATCCACGCCGCCTGAACCCTTTTCTAAGTGTCATAGTTTTCTAAGTGAGACACTAGTGATTTATTTTTTTAAATTTCGAACTGTGATAAGTCAGGCGAGCTGCGCGGGCGGGGCGCGATCCGCTGACACACTGCCTCAGTCAGCCGCCGGACGCCGAGTGGCATACACCATCGATTTTCTCCATACAGTACGAGGTACGTAATCACGTGGTTGTATTTTCATCGCGGCTATTTCCACGCGGTGCTTATTTTCGATCTGCTTAGCGTTCAAGGCCGCAGCTGTTTGCTTTAACATTTACGTTAATGTTTTGATCTTGCATCTCAAACAAGATGTCTGTCGTGATTGGTGATAGATGAAACGAATCGTTTTCATGGTTTCACGATCCGTGCGCTCAGAATAAGTAATGCGATAAGGCTGTATTCAAGGTTGGATTTATATCGACGCCTCTATGCCTCTTGCAAGTAGTAATTTGTTTACCTACTGCCGTGCAAACTGCAACTTGTTATGAAATCTAAAATTTCCTTACTTCTAGCTTAAATTGTTTTTTAAGCTTACTGATCATTTATTACGAAAACTGAAAAACAAGTATAAAGCCCAAATTAATATGTAATGTCTCTACCATTAGAAAAACACTTACTAAATCTAAAAATTAATTCTGTTCACAATTTGAAACAGTATTGCATGTAATATCAGTCTGAAATTCGCACAAGTTTTATGTGCAACTGGCATATAAATACATATATATAATTATATATATGTTTTTGGAATAGATTTTTCGTCCGTTTCGATCGCGTCTCGTGATAATGAAATAGATTTAAAATGATTGCGATGGCAATACGCAACTGGCATCTAGTCAGAGATTCATTGAGTCTTATATAATTCTGTATATTTACAAACAATCTATGATATTTATATCTATAAAAATTTTGAAATATTATTGCTCTATAATTTATTTAAGCGTTTGTATATTCTTGAGTTGAAGATATAAAGGCAATGATTTTTTTCGGAAACTTAATTACGTAAAGAAAATAAAATAAATGTTTTTTTTTGAAAAGGTTACTTTTGCCAAAACCTTAAAGAAAATAATCGGTGAAAATAATTCAAATTATTTAGGTAAGTTTAATAGATACATTTTACATGAATGTAAAAAAATGTGATCTTTAAATCTATTTAATTTAATTAAATGATTATGGTACACGTTATTTACAAATTCTAGTACAAAACTTTCTCTCGATATATTTATTCTCTTATAGCTCAAATAAATTATAGAAATTGACGTAATATATATTTTTGTATAGAGATTTCGTAATATAATTTTCGTTTCATATTT
>JADANM010001810.1:3319647-3330074 GCA_026213755.1 Eurema hecabe
TAACTGATACAAATTATAATTCACGATATGAAAATATGTGTTCGTGAAACGCGTGGGTTTACGAGCACATCGCTAATGATTGAAATACCTGACAAAATGAAACAGTCATGACATTACATACATACTCCATGTTGCTATCTGACTAGCTAATATTTAATATTAAACATCGACATTTATGTTCATATTAGTCGTATTCAATATTCATATTAAATTTACTTTGTAACATACTTGAGTATGTTAAAACAGTTTTATTAATAATATACTATCCGCGCCCCGTGTTTTTAACACACATCTATACTAATATATATAGCTGAAGAGTTTGTTTGTTTGAACGCGCTAACATGGGTGACAGGAATAAAACTATTCCATGTATGCATTGTATTTCAAAATTCTAACGACTTTCTATTTAAATATTATTTAAGACAATATTACCTTTGAAATATTTACCTAATAATACACAAAGGAATAGTAAAAATATTTCAAATAACATTCATATAATTTAATATCGTTATAACAATATTCAAAGTAGAAAGGGTCTATATGGAGCTTAATATAGATTTGAATGGTATTGAATATTTCATAGGCTTACTGTCTTATATATTATTCAATCTGTTTGTGCTAGAGTCCCTTTATATTTTACATATTATATAAAAGAGACAAAGGGCTTTTATATAACATTGTCACTTTGTCGAAAATAATAACGTTTATCGATATCGTGAATGATATTTTATTAAATAAGGTCTGTTTATGTATGACTATGATTTGAATAATCCATACTAATATTATAAATGCGATAGTAACTCTGTCTGTCTGTCTGTCATTCCATCACGCTAAAACAACTGAACCGATTAGAACGAAATTTGGTACAAAGGTAGTCTAAAGCCTGGGGTAGGACATAAGCTAATTTTCAACTGGAAAAAAGGAGTATAAGGGGAGAAGGGGGGGTCAAAGTTTATATGAAAGTCCGAGTCGCGGGCAACAGCTAGTAATATAATGAAGTTTATTTTTTGTTAAAGTGTTTCTTATATAGCAACATTTATCAATGTCATAGATATTCGGGGTACGCGGGGAACGGTTAATTGTAATAATTTGATTATGACATAACATACTTACATTTTGTACATCACGAATTACCCGTTGAACAGTTAAATCATTTAAGCAAACATAAAAATATAAGGAAGTTCCTTTTCGAAACAAATTAAAATTTACTTCGTGTTTAAACATTTTATATTACCTCATTCGGTCGTGATATAACATATTATTATCTTTCGTATGGCCACTCCACTGTGTTCTTTTACGGAAAATCATAAGTCATCTTCATAAAAAGTATTTTATATTAAATATAAATATAAAATTATAATAACAAAATATTATAATGCATCATTTAACACTTATAACGGGTGTATACTAACATATATTCGATTTGGTTGGATTATGTTTCAATAAAAACTAGATGGTTTGTAAGATCTTCACTCCGTTTAAAAATGAACTAATTTTTCTTTCAACAAAGTGACGTTTGTCACTCTTAACACTAACATAACACAAAAGTAATTATTTCTCTACTTTAATTACTACATGATGACCGTGATGCTTAATACGAACGCTTATAAATTAAATTTCAGAAACTTGCCTTAATCTGCAAATTGATTTCAAAGTGTAAAGTTTAATCGCCTTCACTTATATCGAAAACTGTCGTAAATTACAATGTGCGTAATCAAAGTTATCAGAGTACATACCTAACGTTAATTTACGAGTAATTTGAGTGGCTTAAATTTAATATACCTATTAAGGATAAGGCTTTATGTACTACTAGCTGTTGCCCGCGACTCCGTCCGCGTGGACTTTCATATAAACTTTAACTTCCCCTTTCTCCCCCTTATAACCGTTTTTTTAGTTAAAAAGTAGCCTATGTTTTATCTCAGGCTCTAGACCATCTGTGTACCAAATTTCATTACAATCGGTTCAGTAGTTTTGGCGTGAAAGCGTAACAGACAGACAGACAGACAGACAGACAGACAGACAGACAGACAGACAGACAGACAGAGTTACTTACGCATTTATAATATTAGTATGGATTAATATCGTGTTACATGGCGGTTGGTAGTTTCTTATATAGTTGGTAGTTTATAGGCGCTGACATAGTGAGTAACTATTTTGTAAAATAGAAATGAAAATATCCATTATAATCTATATTATTAGAGACCGCAAATAGGTATATGTTCGGTACTATCTAATTAATAAAAATATAACGCATATCTTCTTACGATTTTCTTTTATGGGGACAGTGCTACGACTTTAATATTCACTGAACATAAGTTTTTTTAGTATTTTTATAATGTTTAATTGCATTAAAATTTCCCGATGAAACTCTCTAAAACATGTTTCTCAATTGACAAAATAGCAACATGTTTTAATATAAAAAATACTCCGTACCTGAAACCGACATGCCTTTGATAGAAACAAACTCAATTTGTGCTCGCAATTATTAATTCAACTTTACCCTTGCTAAATGTTTTGGCTTCCAAACTGGAGCGTACGAACAGGTGTATAAAACCAATAATTACGCTTTTGTATCCTCCCAAAAACATCACGAAACAAACGCTCAGATACGGGTGTGTTTTGTTTTACAAAAATAGTGCCTATATAAAGTACATAAAGTGCATGTTATTGCAATTATGTAGGCGTTTGAACTGCCGATAACCCACATTGTTATCATCACCCGAAACACGTGTGAAAGTATTTGCATATGATGATAAGAGATGGTTTCAGTGTTGAGAAATTGACACGCTTTGTTTAGTGGTGTAAATTGGTGCTCGGTAGATAGATGTAGTAATCTTACTGGTACCTAAGGCAGAATGATATTTGGGAATTCTTATATTTGAGCTTTCAATTACAAAACTATGTTATTTTTGGAAAGTAACGTAAAAGTTAATTATTAATCATGATTCATAATAAATTTTTGCATTTATCTTAAAATTTCTGAAGTGCATAAAATTTCTCATACACATAAAGCAATCAATTATAATAATAATAAATTTTATTTTTCACCACAAATTACATTAGATAGTTACAATTAGGTACACAGCATGATAAAAAATTGGAATCTGTGGGTGAACTGGAGGCTAAACTTAGCCTAGGCCTGTATTTAAGCACTCCAGGCTATTATAAGACACTATTATAAGATTATCAATAGTTTCCAAAACCCTATAATTGCGGCATGTTACCAAAATTTCATCAGAATTCATTTATGTAAAATCTAGTACCTACAAATTGTCTTATGCCACAGCCTTTTACATCGTAAGCTACGTCATCGATAAATGACCTCACATTGTCCTTAAAATTGATCACCCGACCCAAACCGGAAGGTGCTCTAAAGCTTCAGATAGGAAAGGGTGGTCTGACGAAGCAAAATAACTTGTGAGCAAATTTCGTTATAGGCGAATCGCTTTTATGTAACAGTGTTATCGTAATAACTGTAGGCATAGGAAAGTGAAGTGACTTATTATGGTAATATTAGATCAATTTTAATACTTTAACGCTAGACAATTGTATAAGACTTTCTAATATAGGATTTGTGTTTTATTCGGTAAGTGGAGGCACCCATTAATTGTACCTAGGTCTATTTTTCCTATTGTAGGTTAATTTTAGGCTGGTTTGATTATATTTAAGGCTGGCAACGCGTATTGACGCGACATATAGATTATCTTATCAACGGGTAGACATGGTCGTTTCCTATCAAGTGAATCTTTAATATAAAAAGCCTCAATAGAAGATAACATTTTTGTCCTGTGATTGTAAAATTTTCGTCCCGAATAACGATCAAAATATATTTAAAAACTTAATAGATTTTGACACGAGTGAAATCGTGGAAGTAAGCTATATTGTAATTTACTTAGAAAGTTATATTTTTACAGTATTTAATGGAGTAAATATATTGTAATTTAGTTAAGAATTTAACGTCCCAACTATTGTAATCAGTATTACATGTGGTTGTGTGTATGTTTGTTTAACGTATTACATAACTACAGCTGTTCATATAAGTTCAGACTTTGAAACTCTATGACATCTCTGAATACATTATTTACGATTTGAATTTTTCAAATGGAAAAGGAATAAAACTGCTTTCAAACATCAATTTGCGTTCGTCGTCGAAGCGTGAAATTTATTAAAACGTCCGCTAAAAGATTGTCTTGAAGTGCTGTTGAAAGTGTAAAAAGATCTGAAAGCTTGAAATATAATAAATTCATACGCGAATTTTGTTTTACATGACGGTTTAGTATAATGTTCAACCGATTGTTGTATATTTTCATATAAAGATATATTCTGTCTGGACGCTTCTCTCACTCTTAAAATTGGAAATAAGTATTAAATAATGACAGAAAAAAATTACCTGTTTATTAGGATAATTATTTCAAATATAAATCTTAATCAAAAATGTTACGAAACGAAAGAAATAGTAGGTTTAATTAATGAACGTAATATAATCTTACTTTAGTCGTGTTTGTACCAAAATAAAGTCGTACATAAACTTGACTAGATTTTAATAAATAAATAGATAATATATAAACATTATACACATTGCATTATTTAAGTACTATCTCTACGTAATCTAAAAATCTTACCCTGAACATAGACAAATACGGGTCATTTATTTAGTTGTCTTCTAACACCCAAGCAAGGGAGTCTGAAGCTCTCACATGAATAACGTAATAAATATCGCTTTATATCTTCATAAAGGTACTTATTAGCTTAAACTATATCTAGTACTAGCGGACCCGGGCCCGCTTCGTTAGGCATAATGTTAACAATCTTATTATTTTTATATAGCCTATGACACTCAGCAATAATGTGGCTTTCTATTAATGAAATAATTTTTAAAATCTGTTCAATATATTAAGATTACCCCTTACAATTCTTTTTATTAACAAAAACTTTACTCATTTTTTATATTAGTATAGATTTAACTCGCACTTATACAACAAATAAGTATATCAATTTATTTATTTTATAAAACGCACACATAACGACAAATACTATAAATAGCACAATAAGTATAGCTATAGGTAATTTTACAACTAATAATTTGACGTCGTAGCTACCTAAAATATTAAAATAAAAATTTGTTTCAAATTATATAATGAGAAGATAAGAAAAATAATAAGTAATTATTCATGCACAGTGGTCCATACATTCATTAATTAAAAACACAATGTACGAATGAAATTGATTAGAAACATCGTTCACTTAACACATGAGAAACTTCTCCAAAGATAAGCTTTCTCTGTATTTAATGGTCCTATAACTTAGTATGTGGCTAGTAAATTTTGTGACCACAAGAAAGGAATACAAAACGGTATTTTACTATTTAAAATATAAGAACTATTAACTTGTATATCATACTTCTTATTATATATTATCGAATCAAATCATATGTCTAATTATTGTTAACTATATTCATAGACTTCATCACATAGTAAGTTACTAGTACATCCATATACTAGTAACTTAGCAAAAACGTAATAGTAATTTTCATTCTATTGATACCCAGGGTAGAGGTTACAAAAAGCGTATTTCAAAAGAAGCCATCCTTAATTACAGAAGTCAAATGTAGCTCGCGTATTTTTGCCGGCGCAGTTGCTAAAGCCGTGGCGGGAAATTTGACCTTACACCTATTGTTACAAGTGTTCCTATTGAGTGTACACAGCGGAGGGTTGTCGCCTGTCGGCCAGTGGGGCGCCCGATCGATACTGGGATATAAATAGGACAGCCGAACTTAAAGGCCGCATGCCCCTAGAACTCGTTTTTATTGTAAATCGATACAGATGTGAGATGCTGTCGTCTGCTAGTGTCAATATTCGATAGCTTGTTGACGTGGTTATTTTGCTGAACGCTTATTACTAGGAGGATGTTTGGATAGTGCTAAGGGAGCCGATTTCTTTAAGGGTTGTGTTAATTTTGTGCTAATATTTAGCGTCTGTTACATACGTCTTGCCTACTATAGGTATTTTAATTATTCAGAAAACTATAACACTAATATTATTATGATCAATTATAATTAATGTATTATCCAGAATTATGTTATAAGTAGGTTTACGAAGGTCGTGTAGATAATTTATTAGTCAAGTATCTGAACATACTTGGTTATATATGTATTATCACGCTTAATATTACAATTACGGTATAGGTACTTCTTGTTATTAACGAACCTTTCACGTATACGAATCTTGATAACAAAAAATGTTTTATTCGCATGATCAAGCTAATCATTTCTTCGTACAGTCTTACTTTATGGATCAGAAATTATGTCTGACATTGTTGGTAACTAATTCTGCAAATTTAGCACATCTTAGTAGATTTATTTCCGCTTAATAAAGGTAAACCTTTCTCACATACTCTGAAAGCTGACCTGAATCACTACGGTCCCACAAAAGTTTCCAAGCAATCGGTAATTGCGTAGGAAACTTGAAACTGGCAGGATATTGTTTTAACTTAAGCACCAACCACTCACGAACTTATCTCGCCAACTCCCTAGGACCCACAACGGCTTGGTCCCTTTCATTTATTTCATGATCGCGTTATCTGAAGTATTCAGAAAGATTGCCTTTACTTTGAAGGTCTTTATGTTCATCTATTCTTATCGGAGCCTACGTAGCTCCGTTGACAGTGTGGATAACGCTATTTCTGTTTTCATCGCGTTTTATTTAAACTTTCTCTACTTTAGATTGGCTCTGTTATTTTTGTTATCAAGTCAGACGTTTAAATATACGTTATCAGGCGTGGTTCAGCCTCTTTCCTAATTGAGTGTGAATAAAAACTATTGTAAATTAAGATATGCCACTTCTTTTACAATTTAAAACATTCATGTTTTTTTTCTAATATGACGTTTTAGAATTTCTACGAACAACCTTTTCATAGACACTTTCGTCGCTTCTATTGAATATTCCCGTAAATACACATCAGAAACTTCATGATACAGTTTTCGAAATTTATATTTGAATACCTCGTTGAAATTATAGCAATTTTCGTGCTGCAAATTAAGCTTTGATTAATTTAGTCGCTGCGTATGACGTGAATGAGTTATATAAGATGAGAATACAGCGGAATTAATTGGCTTGAAAATTGAAAATTGGATTGATTGAACTCTTATGCAGT
Organism: Eurema hecabe; assembly: GCA_026213755.1. Taxonomy (NCBI): domain Eukaryota; kingdom Metazoa; phylum Arthropoda; class Insecta; order Lepidoptera; family Pieridae; genus Terias; species Terias hecabe. Next base: position 3,326,800 of record JADANM010001810.1, read on the forward strand.
GTTACGTTTTTATCAACTATGTATAACGATTTGTCTTGAACGATGATTGATTTATGTTATACGTAGAAGCAGTATCTATGCATAAGTTATCGTATGTTTATTTTTAATACAAATTTTTAATAGTGGTGGAATGAGTCGTGATTTGGAAGATTTTTTTCCACAGCCATTTAGCACTACATTATTGTTAGTTTAAGTATTTATTCGCGATTCTTATTTAGACTGCGGTTAGTACTGAACAAATATATAAACGTATATTATTTTATTAACTATTCTCGGCAGTTTATAGACGATTAGCTACGTTTTATCAAATCGTACAGTCACGCCTGAACACAATTTAATTGAGAATGTTTACTGCTGACACGTAAAACCTTTAGGTATCATTAGTTTCATTACGTTTCGTTGAAGGAACCCCGAATGTAATATTGAGAAAATTATGAAATTTCCAAGTGTGAAATCCAATCGGTCATACTCAGTCTCCTTCTAAGCACGATAAGATTAAAGATATACCTTCCTAGTTTATCTAACGAGATGTCACCTGCTTTATCGTATGATATATTGTACAGATTATTTCAACACTGTCGCAAAGAGCGAAATCTTGTACATAATCCAAGTAATAATTCAGTATTGTTTCCCTTGTTGCAGTGAACAGACAAAAATGCATATTGAAGTACAAGTGGCCCTCAACTTCGTTATATCTTACTTATACAACAAACTGCCCCGGCGGCGGGTGAATATTTTTGGAGAGGAACTCGAGAAAGCGTTAAAGGACAAATTCAGGGGTCATTGGTACCCCGACCGGCCGTGCCGGGGGTCGGCGTTCAGATGTTTGAAGACTGGGGGTCCTTTAGACCCTGTTTTGGAAAGAGCGGCAAGGGAATCCGGTGTACCCGTTCGTGATGTGTTGGAGCATCTACCCCGAGACCTGGCTGTTTGGGTTGACCCAGGTAATTTTTTACGTATATATTAGAGGGTATAGGTCGCGTCACGAATCTTTAGCGCTGAACGGAACCTGCGCAGAAGTCAAAAATAAGGTATCGTGGTAACGGCGCGGCGCGCGGGGTGCGTGATCGTCGGGTGCGCGAGCGTTGGTTGGTTGTTCCAGTCGTGTTGTCTTTCTCGCACCAATACGTCAATTACGAACGCGATTCTACCGATGCGCAGCTCTTCTCGTTCAGCGCTAAACATAAATGACGCGACCTATAAAAAGAAATTAAAGTCAAAGTTAAATATATATTTATAGCCACATATACTAACACTTTTGAACCGACTTTGTTACCAAACAATTAGGTACATTTACCTAAGCAAGTACCTACGATTTAAGATGTATTTTCAAACATGAAAATGTGGAGCAGATATAAAATGTAGGTATTTGAGTTAAGAGCAAGTGTACTTAAGGACAGAATTAGGTTAAAATAATAGTCTCGCGACGATAAAGACGAATGTTCTAGATAAAAATTATATTAAATGTACTATAACCTACTTTGTAAAATATAATCTTCCAACATTTATGCATGTATTATTCACATAAATATGCCTCTTGAATCAATCTACCTGAAAAAAAACGGTTACGTAGTTTAAAAGATTAAAGCATACAAAGGGACAGACAGAAGGAAGCTACTTATTTTATACTATGTAATGTATAATACATTAAAAGCACATTTCTTAACATTTACCTAATGTTAGTCGTTTTTTTTATTGTAAAACTTAACATAATCGACATTGGAGCTACTGTTGAAAATGCCTGTTATTTATGTTAAACGTTTTAAATTAGCCGCGTCCTATTAAACTGACTAGCTCCAGTTAAAAGTTAAAATAATGCCCATTAAACGCTCAATTAGGTCTTATTACGTATTTTACTAAAGTGACACAAATTGTTCATGTTCGAAACATCTATATAATACTAGCCTCGTATTTTTCCCTGCGTAGTAACCGTTCCCAGGGCAATACTGGGATATAAAGTACCCTATAAGTTAATCCAGGGTATCAACTATCTACATACTAAATTCCAACTAAATCGGTCCAGCTGTTTTTGCGTGAAAGAATAACAAACATACATCGCTTGCACACACATAACATACACATATAATATAGGATAGTAGGATAGGATTGCGTGTTCTGAAAAATGTAAACGGAAATTTCTAAACGAAGCACGAGAATTTCTTTCCTAATAAAGGAAACATTTCACGTATTGGACTCGGCGAAGCCGAGAGCGTCTTATACATTTCTTAAGGAATATTTTTTCCCTATTTCAGGTGAAGTGTCCTACCGAATCGGTGAAAAGGGTGCTGTGAAAGTTCTCTTTAGCAGCGATGAAAGGGCAGCGGAAGAACGAACTGACAGAGAGGTAACTATTTTCTATATATATTATATATTAGTATAATACAATGGACAATATTTGGCAACAATCTTAGTAGGTGAATATTGTGACGCACGCAAACACGACATTATAAAATACTATGTGGAGAAGATTGACATTAATTACTAGTATTAATATTTAAAAAGAATCATCTTATATCCTAGTTCTTTAATTCAACAAGGAAGTAGACTTACGGTATTTTGTACCTTATATGAAAGATATTAAGAAATACGAGACGTATTAAACAAACGGATTCGCAAGTCGTAGGCGCGAATAATGTTTACAAATAAATATAGGCCAAACAATACGTTTAATTTGGCAACAGTTCAAGTAGGACAAAAAATTGCGCAATCAATAAATCAATAGCGACTCAGATGAGCACTATATCGGGCCTGATAAGCAGCCGTGTCGCCATCCACTGTGACGTGATTTTGGGTATTTCACGTTTATTAGAGATATTGATTTTCGCTGTACAGTTTAGATGGCTAGGACGATAGGGATACTGTCTGTAGATACCTCTTTCGTTATGTACATAATATTATTTGATGAATAATGTGTGAATTGCTAATGGCAGGTGACCCGCGCGTTCAACCCGGAGGCGCAGTGCTTCAGGCCGGTGGAGCCGGTGGCGGCGCCGTCGCCCCCCGCGCCCGCCGCCTTCTCCCCCGCGCCGCCCTTCCGCGCGCAGCCGCTCACCTTCACCACGGCCACCTTCGCGCAGACCAAATTCGGCAGCACCAAGCTGAAGACGAGCAGCAAGCGCGCCAACCGCATGTCGCCCACCGAGTTCAGCAACTACATCAAGCAGCGCGCCGTGCAGCAGCAGCTGGCGGCGCGCGCGCTGTCGCCGGCCGCGGACCCGGCGGCGTACTTCGTGTCGCGGCGCGAGACCGCCCCGCCCGCCGCGCCCCCCTACCCG
>JADANM010001810.1:3330174-3354900 GCA_026213755.1 Eurema hecabe
CGAGAGAGAGGCGCGCCGCGATTTATTTTTTTATTTTCTGCGGGGGCGTCCCGCGCCGCCCGCCGCTTGTGATATCTGTACGATTTTTCATAACTTTTTGTATTCTCGTTCGTTACGTCGATGTGTAAATTAATCGATAGAAGCAATAATCTGCCGCGCGACTCGCCGGCGATTTATTTTCTTACTATATAAAGCCGAGTCGACCTTAAATGTCTTCGTTCGATATCGATATAATTCGTAGGGTAGGAACGAGAGGCCGAGGGGCCGCGTGCGCTTACGACGACGTACCTTCACGAGCGAGCCTGTATTCATTCGTCCTCCGATCTAAAAGAATACTAATATTTAAATATGTATACTTTATATATTCGTACGCGAAACGTCTAATTTTTCACGTTGAAAGGCCAATAGAGAAATTACATATTTTTAATATTGAGAAATAAATTCATACTTTCTAAGATATAGCGTACTGTTGTGTATTCGACTTTTGTATATAATGACGTTTGCATATCCGTAATCCGATATTCCGTTGAGACGCGGTCGGCGGCGGCGGCGGCGGCCGGCCGGGCGTCGCAGATCTCACCTAGCGTAATCATCACTTGTACGATTGTATCCTTACAATTATGATATACATAAATATATTATAGGATTAGCTACGTTTCAATCTAACAGTATTTTTTTAAGAAGATATTAGTCCTCGTGTACATTGCCGGACGACCGCATCCAGGCGGCCGGACTTAGTCTGTATCGTATACTTATATAATGTTATTATTATAAAGACGTGAATGTGAATAAATGAAAATAAAATATTTCTCAATTCATAAAGTAACTGGTGCATGCAAATTCATAAAGTAAATACTATGTGTTATTTATCTTTTTTATAATTCACTTGGCAACGGTTAGTGTTTCAATCGAGGTTTATAGTTGTAGGAGGCTGTGCTTAGGTATGCAGTAGTCAGCTTGTCGTTGCTTGCGACGTCGCGTCGTTCGCGTCGCCCGCGCCATCCGTACCGCTGGGCCGCTGTGACGAGCCTGAACTCCGAACAGCGTGGCGTCTCTGTCACACACGAGCATGTTCGTATTGCTATCTTACTCTACGCGTGCGCAGACCGCAACTTCAGACTCGACACAACGGACTAGATTTAAGAGGTTTCTCCACATGACCAGCACTCATGTAAAAATTAAAACTACGTAAAGATTCGGACCGATTCAGCCGATAGCCGATAGTCGATAGTCGATACCAACGAAACGTCGCCTGTTACTGGAATTTCGAATCGAAAATGCACAGTAAAGCTCAAAATCCCGTCATCTCGCGCCCGTGCACTAGTTAGAGCGAGATCACGATTTCGAGTTTTCTTCTTCATAGTTCGACGCATTTTCTTTGATAGTACGCTGAGTGATGTCGATATTTATTTGTTGTTGTGTTATAGCTGCATGGTCGTGTAGATCAACCATTTTCCAAAGCACAACAATGACAAGTTGTATACGGAAATGTGCACTATTTTTTTACGATTTTTATATTTTGATTAAGATTAAGTGTAGTTGTATAATTTTAATACCTTAAAGTAATTTATTAATACCCTATTCTTATTACGTAAAGTAACAGAAGCTCGATTGAAATACTGGTCACGACGCTATAGTATTTTTTGTAGATAAAATCTTATAATGTAAGTTTAATATTACAAGTTAGCGTAATGAGATTTTTTATTACTAAAGATACTTTTATTTTACCTTTCTTTTGTAAGATATATTCGATGAGGTGTTAAATATAGAATAAAATTTGCATAATATAGAATGTGGTTCTCCATAGCCGCGAATATAATTAGTCAATAATAATTTTTCATATTGTTGTACGACTTTTTAAGTTTATATTAAAATGTTTTGTGCAATCTATAATGCGTTTTATTGTCCCTTGATATAACTGGTTTTAAACACTAAAATGAATATTAATAATACTCTTCACTTAGTGAGGTATTAAGAAAGCATTATTCCATAGTATTTAAATTATGGAATCAGTTTTCAATTGCCGACACCTTAAAACAAATTATGTGCACTGCTTACTGCGCTCTCAGTTTATCTAAAATAAATAAAATAAAATAAATAATGAACATTGGAATTACTTAATTCCATTCCTGGGTACTTACATTAGTAATTTTTTATTTGGACTTTTCTTAGGTTTGATAATATTTGTAATGTTGTTTTGTATTTCTCTGAGAATACTAGCTACGGTCCTATTTAGCCTTGGGCTAGAAAACGCTGTTTAATAAGCGTTTATTATTATTTTAAACTGCTTCACAGATGGCAGTAAACACACCCAGTGTAGTAAAATAAAAAACAAAATATTTATTAAGTCACTTTATTTGTGAAACCACAAAGATTACAAAGTATAACCTCATCTATGAACAATTTGAAATCGACCGAACATATTGTATAGAAGAGATGAATATTTAAATTTAAAACAAAAAAAATAAAATCGAGTTTGATTAAAAAATAGAAATTATATATTTGCTCTAACAATTGACACAATGAGAAAATATTTGTACCAAGGAGAGATTTTACGGAGAAATAAATGGTAAGTATAAATAACGTTACTTGAACTCTTTTATATTGTATATTTACTGTTGAAGATTTCTGTATCTTTTATAATTTGGAAGTGGTGTAGAAAAAAAATATATTTACATTAATTTCAAGGAGTTCAAATAGTTTCTCTATTTCTGATTAATTTTGCGCGGAGAAATTTAATTCAAAATGTAAAATTATATCAAATTAATGTGATATAAACATAATTTACTTACAAATGCTGCAAGTTTAATAAAACTTAGAACATATTATACGTGTGGCAATAACGATATGAAAATTTAATATCTCGAAAACACGAGAATCGATTTTAGCCAACGCTATAATGGAAGCTTCTCGTATAGTTTAAATATAAGAATAAACCATTAAATTTTTAAATAAAATCATAATTTCACGAAAATATAATAAGACAAGGCACAACGTTTCCACTAATGTAACTACAATAAAATAGCTTAGTGTTATCGCTGAAAATTATTACATATTTATTTTAAAATTCAATAAAATAATTGATTTGTTCCAATTTAAAGTTTTAGTGAATAATATTGGTTGATTTAGACGTTTTTTTTTAATTGGATCGATAAAAGTAGGCCGATGCACCAATGTATAATTAATAGATGAGGAACCTAATAATTTTGTGGTCAACTTATTCGTATAAAATATACAAGTTTAAAAGCTACAAAATAATCAGTACATTTTAATGGAACTTAAATATAATTCTTTAAATCAACTCATTACCCCTCATTTGTAGTCATCGAACTATTTACAATACTAATGAAAAAGCCTTGATGAATATTAAGAACTCAACAAGTTTAGTTTGTCGACAATGCCCGTAATATTAATAATGGACAATCTTTACTCGCTACAAAAAAACAAAGCACAATTAAACGTATTGACTATATGAAAATTTTGGCCCGTTATTTCAGTATTTAAAATACAGAAATACATAGAATTAATTATATTATTAAAATTACGAAATAACAATAGCGTTACTTAGTTCAAGGCCCAACTTACGTCTAAAATTAATCAAAATATCGATTGCTACGAACAAAGTAAATAAATAACGCAATACATGAGCAGACCTTTTAAAGTAGAAATTAAAATTATATTCATCATAATATTAATCGAACGAGACGAGGAATGACAACAAAATAAAAGTTAAAATACCTTTTTCCTAAGGTAATAAATCAAATCACCTATTTACAATGAAAACACTCCCCATGCGAGCATTCTCTCACGAATTAATTATTTTTTAAAAATATTTCTTCGAAAATGTTGAATCATAATTCAGCGTCGAAGCTGATTTTTAAGTCATCATCAGTGGGCCATCTCGATGTGCCGCTGTAAGCTCTTCTTATTCATATAAAATCGATCGCACATGGCGCACGGGAAGAACACTTTCTCATTATCCGAATGTCTCGCTCTCGTGTGGGAGGACAGGTCGATCGCCCTCGCGAAGTAGACTTTGCAAATGTTACAAAAGAATTTGGTGGGCGTCGAGTGCATGGTGCGGTGCGCGATGAGGTCCCGCGGGGTGGCCACCCCGTCCCCGCACTGCCCGCACGTGAACTCGCCGGGCTGCGGGAACGGCACGGAGCCGTCGTCCTCAGACTCGTTCGACTCTTCATCGCCGTGTTCCGTCTTCCGGTGGACGTTCAGAGCCTTATCGCTGTCGAACTGCTCGCCGCACACGTCGCACGCGTGCGCGTCGTCGTCCTGCGCCGTCATGCTCGAGCTGCCCTCGCCGGCGTCGTAGTGCTTCTTCATGTGCACGATCAGCGTCGACTTCCGCGTGAAGCTCTTGTCGCAAACCGGACAGAAAACTGAGTTCGGCTGGTGCACCTCGTCCATGTGCCGCTGGTACGCGGCGCGTTTTGTGAATTCCCGATCGCATATATTGCAGTACCTGTCGTCCGCCCCCGACGAGACGTTGTTCTGCTGGTCCGTATCTATGGAATCATCCGAACGTAACTTTTTGTTAGGGTTGACCACGGTCACTTCTACTTCTGGCGGTAATCTTCGCTTAGCGGCGATAGACGCCGAGCTGGTGGTGGTGTGCGTGACGCGTGCCAGTTGCGAGGGGTCCACGACTTCGTACTTGCTGACTTTGCTGGTCACCTTGTTGTGTGGCATCCATAGGCCGCTATTATTAGCGGCCGCCTTACCGTCGGGCGACCGCAAATGCCAGCCGCGGTGGCTCTTAAGAGCAGCTATAGACGTGTAACTCTTGTGGCAAATTTCGCAATCGAACGTCGCAGGCTGTTGCGTCACCTGGTTTATGCACTGATGGTTCTGCAAGGCGAGTAGACCGACGAATTGCTTGCCGCACGTATCACACGGGTAACGAGCTTGGTAGTCGGCACTGGGATCGACTGCCTCTGGCTCGGGATCATATTCAATTTCCATTTCATTGGACATGTCTTGCGTTTTGCTCGTGCCCTGGCTCGCATTGTAGCCCAGCAGCTCTCTGGCATGAGCCGACTTCAGATGTTCATAGAGTTCTAAAGTAGAATTAAGTGGCTTGCCACATATCTTACACATCTGCACATTCGACTTGTGCACGTTTTTCCTGTGGCGATAGTAAGATTTCTTGTCAGCGAACGAAATTTTACATATGGTACAACTTGACCTGCTGTTATTGACCTCGATCGAATTATCAGTTGCACTGGCATTTATAATTCCGTGTTTGGCACGCTTATGTTTCCACAAACTGGTTTTAAGCGGGAATTGTTTATAACATAGTTCACACGTATATGGGGTAGTGGGCTCTTGCGCAGGTGTCGACTGCATGGTAGTAGCTAGATTAGCGAAATTAAAGCTGTTAAATTGAGGTGTGGTCAGAGTAGTTCCATTCTCATCCGGATTATACTCGTCCTCTTCTGTGGAGGCGTGCATCGTGTTCTCTTCGCTGTCGTTCCTATCGTTCAAAATATCTGCATGTAACACCTTCTTATGTTTCCAAATATTTTTCTTATGCATGAATCCTTTGCCACAAATGTCGCACGAGTACGGTGCGTTCGGGACATTGCAATTAGGTTTGAACGGAGTAAATCCGGGTTGTACCATAGAGAAATGTCGGATCGGTTTGCCAATGATCGAAGGGGAGAAACCTTTGCCTTCGCCGGGCTTTCGGTTAGTAGTAGGTACTTTAGCGTGAATACGCATGTGGTTCGAAAAAGCTTGACGGCTTTTGAACGATCGGACGCAAATGTCGCAGAAAAACTCAGTTTCTCCTCCCACACTCACTCCCATTCCAGGATGAGCTTGCTGTACGTGTTCCGATAGTTTCTGTGGAGTGCTGTATGAATTCGGACAGCTCCCGCAAGGGTAAAACTTGACGCGCAAGTGACTATTTTTATGCTCTGCTAATTCAGATGGTCGCAAAAACTTCTTTTCGCATTGATCACAGTGATGAGCGATTTGGTTATGTTCAGCGACCTGGTGGTCAGTCCAAGCATCGACAGTTTCAAATATGGCGTTACATTCTGTGCAAGAGTAATGGTATTCTTCAGTCTCTTCTTTAACGAGCGACATGTCGGGTTCCGACGACTGTAAGCCCAAGACTTTATCAGAATGCTCCATATAAATATGTTTGTTAAGATCAGTGGCTTGTTCATATTTAGCATCGCAATGTTGGCAATAATGCGGTTTCTCTTCATTATGAATAATTTTCAAATGTTTAACTAAATTCGGGTAGCCGCTGTTCTTCTTCCCACAAATGGGACAATCTGTCGGACGGCCGTCGACACACTTGTTCTGACTATCAGGGTCAAAACTACCAGCGTGAACCGCCAGAGCATGCTCATTGAAATCTTGCATATTGCCGAATTTCTCCGGACACAGATCGCAGGCGATGTAAACAGTACATTCACCATTACGAATATGTTTTTTCCAAATGGCTTTATCTTTGAATCGCGAGCCGCAGTGCACACACGCCAAATGAACACGAGATTGACCGTCCTCGTGCACATCTAGCACATGTTTCATTATGAATTGTTTCAATTGGAACTTCGCTGGGCACAACTTGCATGCGTATGACCTGGCGTTAAATATATCTTTGTATTGAACTTTGGGGTCCTTAGGTTCGTCTTCAAGGACTTGGTCATCAGTAATACCGTTTTCATTGTAAATGATTTTCCACAAATCAGTGCAAGTATTAGATCTCATGTGACTGAGCAAAGCGCCAATGTGAGTGAAGGTAACGACACAGTTATAACAGGTGTGTTTCGGAACTTTATGTCCATTTTTCTGGAGATGTTGTATGACTGCTTTTCTTCGCGGATGCTCTCTATTACAACAAAGACACCTCTTTGTATTAATCTGCTGTATAATATCGCGATATTTCTCAATAAAATCTCGTTGCGTCTTGGTGACGTACTGTTTGTCCGGATCGAGCTCCTTGTCATCGCCGTCTACTGTATCATTGGGGTCGGCTGAATCATCAAGTTCTAATTCTTCTTCTTCATTGACCTCGCTGTTATAGGAATTGGTTTGCATGTCCTCATTAATTTCCACGACAGGGGCAAGTGGGGGGAGGTCTGGGTCGTCTTCTTGAATCTCATCGCCATTATTAATTTCCTTATCCTCGTTCTCTTCGTCTTCCTCTTTCTCAACCCCTTCAATATCTTTGTTATCTTCGAGACCTTCGTGGCTTTCGTAGGCTTCCTCGATATGTTCTTCTTCATTCTCATTCTGTTCTTCGTCAGCGTTTTCTTCGTTGTGGTTGTTCTCTTCGGTTTCCATGTCTGCTTGAGCTTCATTTTGGTCATCTTCATTTTCACGTTCACGAGCAATTTCCAACTCATTCTCTGAATCCATGTCAACTGTATCATAATTTTGACCTTGGTTCTGGCCATCTTCATCATTTTCGCCTCCCTCATCCTGATTGTTGATGAACCCATCGGGCTCAGACAATATTGTTTCTACTTGGAAAGATGCTATCTCTGGCTCCGATATCAATGTTTCGGGACTTTCGGGACCCGAATTAAGAATTTCTGGCTCTGAGACAAGAACCTCCGGCTTTGATGTAAGCAACGTCTTTAATATTTGAGGTTCTTTTTTCTTTATTTGTAAATCTTTCAATGCTTTAATACGAAGAGGATATGGCAAATTATTTGATTGTTGTGTCTTGACATTTTTTATTGCTATTGGTTTCGGTGGTATATTAGCTTTTTGGGGCATCATTTTAATAGACATCGGCGTGTTAGGAATTAGTTGCATTTTATGGCTAATAGGATTTGGCATTAATCTTGCTTTAGGGTTGAAGGGGTTTGGCCTGAGTTTTGTTTGCATACGGTTGGACTTTTTAGAGGTTATCTTATTGGTGTATCTATCGAAGCTATGCGCTGTGAGTTCGTGTCGTCGCGCGTTGTGGGAATACCTATAGGATCGACCGCATACTAGACAATCCTTGGACGCCAGCTGCTGTATACCTTGTCGAGCGTGTAACGTTTCTCCGGTGGGGCGCATTACTGTAATGGATACTTCAGGCACGTTCGGCATGTTCGGAGGATTCGAATAATTCTGTTCTTCATTCATGTCTTCATCTTCGTCCTCGTCGTCCTTCTCGCTTTCCATACCCTGTAATATCAAATAAAATAAATAGTAATAAATTGTCTATAAAAAAACCTCATCATACTTTATAGATATTTATTTGATAAACTTTCACATATTTCAAACTAAAATATACGACACTTCCATAAACACAAAAACCATTTTTTTTTGTGAACAATTGAAAAACATACAACAATATTTCAATACCAAGGTTTTCTAAAACATTTATTTGTTGAGTAATAACATATTATTAAACTTATATCAACACTTAAATGTCACAAACATTCATAAATTTCTTAAAACAAACATATGGTCTAAACTAGAAGTTACAACATTATGACGGAGCTCAAATTTAAAGTGACTTATGTCTGAAAGAACTTATAATGGTCAGCCATAATAGCTTACATTGGTTCAAATGTCTACATGTAACACATATAATATCCATAGACCATATAATTTAAGATTAAATTACCAACTCTTAATTAACAAAAAACAATGTTTAAGCTTGATAGTGCCAAAACAAATAACAAAGAAAATAAAATGTCATTCTTCCATAAAAATAATAACAACTAAGTAGTTAAAAAATTGCAGTGCTATTTGTAAATATATATACTATATTTATAATAAATATTCTTAAATTATCATAGTTTTTTGCTGTACCGATATTTTATTTAATATAATTTTGGAGCAAGTTAGCTCTCAGCTACATATGGGACATTTATCCTTAAAAATTACAAAACCGAAAATATTGCATATTTAAAAATGTAAATCAATTTACTGTTTCTTACTTATACAACACACAAAGTACAAAAATTAAGGGTGTGTTCGCGACAAATAGGAATGACACATTTAGAGCAAAATTGCTTTGTTCGTCTGTCCCGTTTGGTAGACTGAACACAAATTTTACATCGCCGTCTCCCGCGAAAACTTTGATCAATATTACTGTTTCTATTAGACAATCTAGGTCTTTTAATTAATAAATCCTCATAAATTGGCGCTGGCTCATTTGTTTCCATCAAACTTACTGCCAAGTCCCTGATAAAAGCACGACGTTGTATTATATCAGAACTATTATAACTGCTATATATTACTTGAGCATTCACAGAGGCTACGTTTAGTAGCATAAAGAACAGGGATAGTGTCCAATCATTGGTATTTTGTGTTGTTGTATAATAATGCATTATAACATCAACAACTTCAACAGCAGAAATATTCTTCATGTACAATGATACTACTGAATGAGTCGAGTGTCCCCGTTTGTAAAAATTTGGTTCATTAGTAAGAATATTCCAAACTTTAGAATTTGAGTCTACATAAGATGATAGGACTGTTTCCTTATCAATAAAGCCATTAAGGAAAGGCTTAACCTTTCTATACTCTGAAAGAAAAATGGGTGGTATTTTGGGATCGGTTGGATGTAAACCGGCGATGCTAAATAAACTGTATTCAACTTTCAATCTTTTGATCAAAGAGTCTGAAGCGAACCAACTATCCATTATTATTCCTCTTCCGGAACCTGCAAGATGCTGAACTGATTTCGTAGTAATATCTTCACTCCCAAAATATGGGTCAGTTATGACATCCAAATTGCTGACATAAAAATTTTTCGGATCAACAACCAACACTACTTTGATACCCTGGTCAATTTTTTTCTTCTTTGTGCCATATCTGAAAGGACATGGCCCATAAACGGGTAATAAAATTTCATCAATAACAGCAATATTCCCAATTTCATGTGAAATTCTACAGTTCAATGCAAAAATTTCGAACACTTTACGAATTCGCTTCATGACATCTAATTGCATAATGCAGTCGTCAGCTTCAGTATCAAAACTCAAGTTCTCAAGAAGAAATTTGAATCGCTCATACTTCATTGTTCTCTGAATGCAAATAGATCCATAGTCATTGTCCCAAAGGTCACTGCATTTCTGATGTGTTGGCCTCATTATGCCATGATAGTACAGTATGCCAATCAATGTTTTTATTTCACTGACTGTAGTTTCTGTGCCTTTACAATTTTTATCAATCATTTCATTAGTGGAAGCCACAATAAGTTCAAGTAAGTCGTCACTGAATAACATCTGCCAAGCATTTTTCGGTAGTCTGCAATTCTTGACTGGATTAATATTTTTCTTCCGTAAATTCATAACTTCTCTAACTTTTACTATATTTTCTGCTGTTGATAATTTTGGGTTTTTGGAGAGCTGTTTTTTATTTCTGCATATGTAACTGGTTTTACAATCGAGACAATCATCTGGGATATCGGAAATAAAATCGGCTTCTACATCCGAATCATGGTCTGATTGGTGTAAGACTTCACATTCTTCCACAGATTGTAGAGAATCAATCATGTCATCCTCTTGAATTATACCCAATATTGCATGGACTCGCTGCCAGTCCATTCGAGGATCTACATATTTCTGTGGATAAAATTAATTCAAATGAACTATTCCACACTACAACCTATACTCCTACAAAAATACAAATGCTGTTTTCATAGAAGTGTCATATATACAACTTCCCTTATCAGTTCATAAAAGTGCATGATAAGAGTATTAATAATAATCTTTACCTTATCACTTCTTGGAGTGAGTCCCAAGGAGGCCAATATTGGTGGACCCTCAGGTTGTATTTTACTTGATGATGCGGCATTCTGAAAATGTATGAGATAATTTTATTAATATAAAGGTAACAAGAATTCACACATTAAATAATAAATGTCTTATCAACTTAGAAAATGGCCCAATATATGTATATGTTCATGAAAAACCACAACTTTCCACCTACATATTTTTTTTAATGTTATTGTCCTTGACATAAAAGTAGCATATAACCAATTATATTACAGTCTTTCAACAAAGAGGATAAAGAAAAATATTAAGAGGATAAATACAGTCAACTTTTAAGGATGTAAATTAAAACCATACATACCTCAATATCGGGATAATTTCCATCAATAGCCACTCCATCATCATAGCCCCCATCTGATAAACCTTCATTAGGTTCAGATTTAATATGAATCTGAAAAACATCCTCCATTATTGTAAATATTGTGACCAATGACAATAATTGCATCACTTGAAGTTTTTAACTAAAAAATAACCTCACCTCTTCTAGATGGCTGCTCTCTTTATGAATCAGAGACTGTAGTTTGTTTTGTGTCTTTTCACAAACTGTCTTGAAAATATGCCAGTTATTGACATTATTCAAGCATTTCCTGCAGACATTAGTGGGCAGTTCGTCATTTTCGTTTATCTGAAAAGATAATCATACGCAATCATGTAACGAAGGTACAAAGCAGCGCGCATACCACCCTAATGTGGCATCGAGCAAGTGAAACCGCGCCTCATGTAGTGTACAGCTACAGATAGATATGGCGCGAGGAGAAACTTAGTAAGTAGGCGTAGGTATATACGAGTGACGGCGAGCGCTTGCCGCTTGCTCTTCAAGCGAACAAGTAGAAGCGAGTCGAGACTCGAGACTCGAGAGGCGTCAGGCGACCAGTACCTCTGAAGGGTTACCGCTCGGGCGCTCGATAGTCACACACACATCTATAGCGCACTGACGCCGACAGCGACGCTACTCACTCGAGACGAGCTGCACAGGCCTGGTCGTCCGATAAATCAATACACCCGCTCCCAACGCCATGCTTATCTAACGCAGACCCCCTCCCGACCAGGCCCCCGGGAATAATGCCAAACCCGACCCTCATCATGCGCTCCATACCTCGCCGGCTGCACGGATTACGGAATGCGACGCAACGCGACCACGAGTCGAACGGCAGCCGTGGTACATTACAAAATGGTGGACGATCTTACGACATCTCCACCTAGACTGTCTGTCATTACACGAAACGAGACGGATGACGAGTTCTCAAAAACACTGAGGGTTTCCTTTCACTTAAAACTCCTTTCTATTACTCGATTTACACTTTAATTACCTGAACAGACACGCAATCCTTGATTTTGGTGGCAAGGACAGGAGGTTCCGAGTCATCCGAACTGGTGGTAGGGAATATCGGCAGTAATTCGCCTCGGGATGACAAGCACAGTCTACAAACACGATCATAATTCACATTCATTGTAAATAAACAATTATTTTAAACTATTAACACTATTCACAACGTTTAAAATGCAGACGCCATGTCACCACGACCACTTCAACACAAAGCACTGCATATCGCTCTTACTTGAGCACGATAGCGGCTGATGATGAACATGAGAAGTCGATGTTCGTCGTTCGGTCGCAATAGCTGGGTCGGCCGAGCCGTCGACCACCTGTCGTTCTGCGCATGTGCGCGTAATATGTCGACAAGGCTGCCAACATGAAGCAACGAAACAGACGAATTTCAGAGGCTACACACCTAAAAGTTCATTAACTAACTGCTCAAAACTATGTTTTCAACAAATGTATGCTTCTCTAACAAGAATATTTTTAAGTAAAAAAGTATTTTTCTGTTTTAAAGTACAATTTTTATTACGATTTTATTAATTTAATATAATAATAATTTATTTTATAAAATACTTGTAGTTTGCCTACTTAAAATACAATATATTTAACACTTATCAAATATGTTTAATAGCAACGAAATAAGTTGAGGTAAAATGAAAATATATACGTTACGTTAACAAGACTTAAGAGAAAATGTTTGTAGTATCTGACATTTATCTTCTCCCTCGTTTTACGGAATGAAGTTGAATTGGCGCTAAATTCAAATCGTAGCGTAGTTTGAATACTTTATAAAAGCGCGATTTCTCTAAAGAAAATTGAACAAACTTGTATAAAATTGTGGATATTACATTTGAATGTGAAAATAAAAATATAAAATAATAGATAAATGGGGTATCATTAATTTGTGAAAAGAGTTGTCTAAAAATAATTATTTTTTTTTGCGTTTCAAACTGTGAGCTAATTGTGATAAATTTTTATCCGCTACCATTATATTATGCTAATAGAAAACAAATCACTAAGAGACTCATTCATTCTTTCCATAAAGCCTTATCGATTTGAAACACCAATTAACGCCCCCCATTTTCTTTTGTAGGAGTTTTTTTTTTCAAGTTCGATATTGAAACGTGTCGGTTTATAATTATTGAAATGTAACGGGCAGATTTTTTGTGTACGTTTACAGATATAAGGAAAATAATTAAATAATTAAGTCGAAATAAATAAAAGTCAATATTATTCTCAATTAAATTTATTTGCTCAAGCATGCCACAACATTTACAAATACATACATTTAAAATTACATTATTTTGCCTTATGAAACAGATTTGTTCACAGACCTATAATATATTTGTAGGCTACACCTTATAATATAATTTAAATTCATGTAAATTAAATAAATTACATACAGATATCACTATAAATGCTTTTTAATCAATGATATTATATTAAATAGATATGTTATAAGCGCAAAATTTAGAAGACGCAAAAACATCCTAATTAGGACGTGTTACTTTAGGTGATTAGTTACCAATGCATTCACGCACAACTGACGAAACCATCTCTTTTTTCTTGTTGGTTTTATCATTTAGGTTTTAACTCTTTTTTATTGTTTTGACTTGCATGTGTAAAAAATGTATGTGTGCTGCCGCTGCTGTTCGGAACACTTTTTCGGTTGATGTATGGGTATAACATATCTATTATATAATATCATTGTCTTTAATAAACTTTTCGTTTAAAGGTAATTTTGTAGCGCTGAAATATATTTTATTATTTTACATTGACATTTATTTAAACGTAAAAACAACGGTTATTTTAAAAATGTGAATAATATCACAGTAAATCATCACGATATCTATTGTGCAAAATAAATTCTAGTGAAACAATATTTGTTAGTTTTATTAAGTACACTGATACAATTATACATACATATTAGTTATTAAATACTTATTAGATGTATGATGTATTTGATATTTACAGAATAAATGGAATTTTTTATTTATTATTAGGTAAAGTTTAATAATAGTTAAGTCTGTTTATTTAATAAATTATTAAATATATTATGAAATGATAGATGGGTAAAAATACATTCTTTGTTTTTTATTTAAAAAAAAAGTCTGTATTTCAACTTTCGATCAAAAATTAGCTACATTTGTAGTTTTTTCAAGCCAGTATATGTATAGTATAGAGTTATAACACGTATAAAATTTAAAAATATATTAAAATATTTATGGAAAAGCAATTTTATAATATTCAAGTATAGCATTGATATGTTGCTTGTCCACCTCAGTATCAAATTGGTAGATGTAAGCAAAAAGCAATATACACAGTGATATATGATATATTGTTATTTGTTACATAATAATATAACACATCTATAGAAAGTTTTTAAAAGTAACAAATAATAACGATGTAGACTAGAAGTTATTCTTAGTAATATTAATGTGCGAAGGGAACTTCCAATATTTTTCGTCTATAACAACATTATGCCTGTTATTATTATTTTTTTATTAAGACTTTGTTAGTCAGGCTTTGTATATCATAAATTTGTTTTATATTAGTCAAGGTTCATACGGGCATTTTCTTTTAAACTGATCATATTCTTTTAATACAATTATATAAGTACAACACAATTAAATGTACAAAACACTCAAAGACCGTCCGTTCTATTGGTCCACGATATCGCGTTCGAAATTCAAAATTGGCGCCTTTATGAACATGGCGGGCATGAGGAGCGTTGTTCCACGGACGGCTGCGCGCGCACGGCGAGCCGAGCTGGGTCGGCCGGATTCGCCTTCGCGACAAGAGCGCGTGCAACGTGGGCAAAGGCCGCCTCCACATTCAGGCCGGTTTTCGCAGACGTCTCCATGAAGGGGACTTGGTACTCTCTAGCTAACCGTTGCCCTTCCTCCCGCCTCACCGCCCGCTCTAAGCCGCTGTCCGACTTGTTTCCTGGAAGGGAAGATATCTGTTATGCTGCTCCACATATTGTTACGCGTGGCAAATAAAACAAGATGCTTTGAATGCTTGAGTTATCGTCGTGACAATAGTGGTTATGAGCTTCACTAATATTTATTCTTATTGTTCAAAATAATGTTAATAATCACAATTGTTTAAGATCCTTTTTAAGAATCGAATAAAACACTAAAAATTATTTGCATAAGTTTAGATAAGCAAATTTTATGTTGAATATTTTTTAGCCGCAGTAGCATACAAAAATGGACCTTACCAAGTAACATTATAACGACATCGTCTTGAGCGTATTCTCGTATTTCACCAAGCCATGCGCGAATATTGTCGAAGCTGGTTTTATTCGTTACATCATACAGGAGAAGCAATGCTATGGATGAACGAAAAAAAAGATTATATTAGTTGCCAGTATTTGCGTCCAATGTTATGTGCCGTCACATTAAGAAGTATTTTATCCGAACCAAATATTATTATCTAATAACGAACTGGGCCTAGATGTACCTTTACATCAGGTAGTCCAGGTAGACCGGGTAAAAGCCAGGTACATTGTAAGATGAGTGATATTATATCATTATCCCTTTATTGTCGATTGTCTAGTTTTGCAGATTAGGAAAAAATATGCCTATATTATTATTATAGATATATTGCAATTGACTTGATTATCCTGAAGGGTGACTAAAGCATACTTCATTAAAATATAGGAAGATAAGGTAACAGGTTAGTATCTATTATATGGAACGTAACTTTTTATCGTAAAGATAAATTATGGCTTACTCAAGAGACGAGGTTCAGAACTATGCATGTGTACACATAACATGCAATGAGCGGCAAGACCGAACGGAAGACCTACATTCCTATCATTAGAATTACATTGCACATAGCTTAATAATGATTATAGTCCATAGTACTTGCTTTAAGTACATAAGATGTTTCATACAGTATAGTGAATTTAACCCCCTATGACAGTTTTTTTTTTGGTTTATAAATATAAAATAAAATTTTGTTGAGGTAAGAGTTAGGCAAAGTTTACGTCAACCGTCTAGTTTATAGTGTTTACCATTAAATATTAATAGATATTTTTTAAACACTGGGCCACAATCCACAGCAGATAAGCAAGTTCAAGGACACTTTTAAAATCAGGAGCACCAACATTATAACTTGACAAATGACAAGTTGACAAGACCAGTAGTTTAAGTCATGGACAACAGATGGCGCTCAACATCACTTTTTATGTTATTGGTTTTACTAAAATTCTTTTATTACTAGGTATTAAAATAAACTTTTTGAAAATATAAAATTTATTAAAAAAAGTATACAAAAAAATGGGTTATAAAGCTTACCGTGAGCGTCTCTGTAATAAGCATGTGTTACGCTACGAAAGCGCTCTTGGCCGGCGGTGTCCCAAATCTGAAGCTTGACTTTGATGCCGTCTACAGTAACTACCTTATTCTGAAACAGATGGCGCTAGTAGTATTAGATCGTAACCATAGTGCGAACACAACATTATTCAAAATTATCAGATATTTTTCTAGTAGCTTCATAAGGTTTATTATTTCCATAACATTTTAACTAATTAAATAATTTTACCAAGCTTTCACGGTTCGTGTAGTAGGTGGTATTATACGGTAAGTACCTATGTTAATTTTATTTATTGATTTACAAAAGACATATTGCATGAAATAAAGCATTACCTACTATACATACCTTTTTATGTTGTTAAAAGAATAAAATGTAGGTACTTTAAAAGTAAAAATACTTTTAGTTAAATTGTTGAAAAAAAAGTAAATAAACATATTGATAGGAATTCTCTAGCCTTAATTTATCTTTGACACTTTAATAAAAAACGATATAAAATTGATTTTAATGTTGGTAATAAATAAAAACATGTAGTTAATAACGTCATTAAAAACATTTGCAAAATATTTTACAATCTCATTATAAAACCCACCGTCTTTCCAATAACAATCTGGCAAATACCATAAATCAACCATAAAAAAAAAAAACAAAAGTTGCTTGAGTGCAATAAATCACGGTTGAAGAGTCGATTCAATGACAGCTGTCAAGCTAACGGGGCGGGAACAGAAAAAGCGCGCCAAACATCAACACCAATAGTAAAGCAGCATATTGGCCACGAATCCCCGTGACTGGTCCATTTGAACTTAGAACCCTTGCTAATGCTATTAAAAAAAGTTGATGATAATTTTTCTGGTTTACTTTTCCTGCCAGTTGTATAGTTGGCATTGAAACTCTTTGGTAAAAATAGAATGACAGGAAATTATTATGGCTGTTCGTATACCCGGAAGTCGATGCCGACGGTGGAAATGTAGTTGCCGGCAAGAAACGTTCCATCCCGGAAGCGGACGAGCATGCATGTTTTTCCCACGCCGCTATCACCTAACAACATAACCTGGAAAAAATTCAACCAGTTATTAGTTATAAAAATTAATTATAAGATATTAAAAAAAAAATTTTTTAATCGTGTAGCTATCTAATTATTAAAATGTTTAATATATTTTTTAACTAGGTAACCTTTCCAAAGGCATCATATTTATCATCTGGCTTTCCTTGCTTGTCCCATTGGTCTGACGGCGAAGGCGGGTCGCTGTGTGGCATCATACCAACTTCTGCTTTTTCATCTTCATCCCTTGCTTCGGGCAAGTTTCGCGCCCAAGTAGGTCTCACCCGACCAACGACAACACGCTTCTCCATTTGTCTATTGTCCGTTGTTTTTGGGTTCCACATATTTTAAATTTAGAACTACTAGTTTATTCAAAAATTCTTTTTACATTATATTTAATACGGCAAAAACTTTGATAAAATATTGCCCGACGAATATTTTGTCATCGTCATACATTTAACTAGAAGTATTATATATTAAAAATGATTAATATTGACGTCATGAGCCAGTTTGGAAAGTTTGGAAGTTAATATTAAAGTTATCTTTATATGAAGGTTGAATGTCAAAGTTATTAACGATTAGACGTAAATTAATTAATGTAATCTAAAAATATAAAATTGCCGGTATGGTCCTTGTACTAAAAGGTCGTAATGTCATACCTAAAAGTCATGTAGACGCATGTAAATTATAGGTAATAACTTTGACCTTTAAAAATGATATTTAACTGAGTGCTTTATTTTAGCGTTGGCAATCTATTTACGTACCCAGATATTCTCGTATACATTTAATGTAATATAAAATAAAACATAGGTAGGTAATTCATTTTGTTTGGAGTTGATGTAAGATGTTCCTATAAAAACGGATTTTAGATTTCAAGCCATTAATTTGTGGTACCTACATAATTATATAGATAAATACATACCCCGGTTTATACCTTATCGTATAGTGATGAATGTTAATTGTTCTTTGAAAGGACTTGTGCCGAATTCAATGGAAGCCCTTTCAAATGGTATTTCAATATCATAATAATTTTATCTTTCGAGGTAATTCCGTTGTTTAATTAATATGATAAATAAATACATAATATAAAACGCTTTCATCTGTTTGTCCTTATGTTTGAATACGTATATTTTGATTTTTATCAGATTTATTTAAAAAAATTGGTCAAATCATCCAGGGGTTTTCGAATTACCTATGCGTTGACAGACACATTCTGTGATTCATTTTATACCTATACTTTAGATACCCTATCTACAAAAAAATCTACAAAAAGGTTACCTGGAAGAAATCACTTTTTAGTGATAAGGCCGCCTATTACATTTCTTATATTCTGTACAAATAGTCTGTAAGATTTAAATATAATAAAGGGTAAATAAATAAATATATGTAACAATACTGTCATATATTGTTAGTATATATTATCTATGGACAATTGTTCTATTTGTTAAGTATATAGAATATGTATGTGTAACAACTACACACTAGAACATTAAACGTCTGAATATTACAATATACTAGCCGTTGCTCGCGACTTCGTCCCCATCGATTTCTTTTTCCATTATATCTTCGCTCCTATTAGTCGCAGCGTGATGTTATGTAGCCTCAGGCCTTCCTCGATAAATTGTCTATTCAATTTAAAAATAATTTTTCAATTCGAACCAGTAGTTCCTGAGATTAGCGCGTTCAAAAAAACAAACAAACTCTTCAGCTGTATATATTAGTATATAGATTTTATTTTGGACATAATAATAAATAATAATATAATAATAACATAAAAAAATACTAATAACAATTAGCAAATATTTCAAAAGGGCTAAAACTGAACGTCTTTAAAGAAGTGAAGTAACGAGATGAGGGTCCCAGCATCCCTGCTGTCTGACCCTTGTCATCTCTTGGAGTACAAACAAGATATCTATTAACTAATTCGAGTTTAATTTTTTTAGCAAATTAATCGTTTTCATCAGTTCACTTGCCTCTTTGACAGTTTTGTATTTAAGATTAAATTTTGTTTAATAATTTTTGTGTACGTTTTTTTTTTTTTTTTTTTTATACTATGAAGAGGGGAGACGAGCTGGGCGCACTCCTGATGGTAAGAGTAACGCCAGCCCATAGCCAATGCAGTGCTACCCGGAACTTTGCTATAAACCCCAACTCCGGGCAGAGGTGCACTACACCGACGCTCCCCACTTTGAGTCATCAGATGTTGAGACTCATTGGCCCAGTAATTAATACCTATAAAGTAGGTATTGCTCTCTGTTATTGCTTCCTTCTTTATACCCAAAGGCCGGTTACGCAATCGCGAGACTACTAATCCTAGCGAACGTTCCTGAGCGTAGGTGGTCGGTTCAATGACCCTTTTGTTTATTTATTTTTTATACCGATCGAAATCAATTTAACAATAAATCAACTAAATTATTCTAACACAAAATATTACATAGGTATTGTTAAATATATAAGCCTACGAAAATAAATACGAGACCTACTCAATTTAGTCGAATTACCATTCCGTCACCCCCATATCCCCAATCTAGGAAGAATTTCTCGCCTAAAGCCATATTATTGAAATGTAGAATCGGAGTAGATGGACGAAAAGAATAATGAAAATAGTGAAAACTGTTGTACCTAATATTAGTTAATTAGTCGAACCTCCTTAGTTTATTACAATGTTTAAATTCAAACTTAAAAGAATTGTGTGGCATTTGTCAGTTGCTATAAAAACGTCAGCATAGTAAAAATAATCACATATGCGATATAATTAATCGACCAGAATATACGCCGTGAATATATTACTTTGAAGTTTTACTTACTAAAAACCTAAGAAAGAGCCATCATGAAGCAAA
Source organism: Eurema hecabe (assembly GCA_026213755.1). Classification (NCBI taxonomy): domain Eukaryota; kingdom Metazoa; phylum Arthropoda; class Insecta; order Lepidoptera; family Pieridae; genus Terias; species Terias hecabe. The sequence continues at coordinate 3,350,452 of JADANM010001810.1, forward strand.
TAATCATTACCTCGGCATCACTAAAACTACAACGAAGTCACTCTCTGCGACATATACATTATATAGCCTATAACTTCCAAATAAAGCAGTTAACTATTATTAAAATAATTATCAAAACCGATTCAATAGAAATAGAAATCACTATAACTCCTTATAACGAAGTATAGTACCGTTTTAAAGACTTTGTAGTACAGTCTTCCTAATAAGTACTACAGACTACAGAGTCTAGGCAAAGCTTTTGATATTGTGTACGACTTTACAAAGCTGTACAGGTATCTGGAATATTGTGCTAGACTTCAGCTGTAAGACCTAAGAGCGCTGTTATCCGACTTACATACAAAGTAACAAATCTGATTTACTTATTCTAAGTTTAGCCTATAACTTGCATATACATGCATGAAACATAAACGCGACAAAGAATTATTAGCGATACATTTTTAATACTAGCCGTTCTTTCCGGTTTTGCTCGCTTTAGTTCCCGATGCCGGGGCAGTACCGGGATGTAAACTATTCTATCTATAAGTTGGATCAAACAGCACACATTTCAATTAAAATCGGGTCAGTAGTTTAGGAATCAATCGCGGACAAACAACGTGACCCGCAACTTATTAAGATAAGACAAGATGTAATTTTCATCCCACCATCTTTTTCTGTTGTAGAAAGAATTATAACTCAATATAACATTAACATTTACTTTTTTTGTACATTCTTCTCTGCGTATGTCATTGGTTGCTTGGAAGAATTAGTTGCCAAGTGCCGCTTATAGTTTTTGTCGTTATTATTTGATGGTTTTTTGATGTGTTTCAGTTTACGTGTAGTTATAAATATCTTCTTACGAAAAAATAAAAAAGTCAATAGATAATAAATATTTAGAGTCATTATTATCGAAAGAAATTTTGTGATTGCAAAAGACTTATGCATACCTTACGCTTATAAAGTAATATGAAAGAGATTTGCGACATCGCAAATCAAAGATAAAAATTAGTTCGTGATCGAATAAGTTTTCTCGTTAGCACGTAGTAGGTACATTCGTCTACGAAAGAATATTTCACAGCAGTATATAATTTATATTTTTTAACTATAATAATTTTGAACATTTGACCGTAATACATTTATTAAATAATTATACAGACAATGTTAATCATATTGTATTGCAATAAAAAAACTCGTTAATTTTGATGTGCTACTCTATTGATTGTATCTATAGTCGGATAACAGATAAAATAATATAATATCGCATTTGTTCTATTTTGTTCCTCGCATTTTGAAAATTACTAACGACAAGATTATTTTGTTCTCTTGTCACGACTTATTCTTTTAATCTTTTCGTTAAGACGATTGTAATTTTAAACGTATGAATGAATCTACTTCTGTACTCGCCTGTACTTCTGGTAAGCGTTACTGATTCTTGTTTCCTAGATTTAAAGAGTTACACACTTGCTGTAATTATATTTCTCGGTAAGCTTACCGGCTTATAATTCATCGCAAAATATGAACATCAAAGGTTCTCCAATACGTGGAAAGCCCGTAGAATTTAATTAATTTTTAATTGAATCAGTGTTTTCTGAAAATTGTAAAATTTGTACGTAAATATAGTTTTTTTTTCAAACTTTGTAACTAGTTTAGATTCAGGTAGAATTAATGAACGAAAAATTAGTCAGTTAGTCAGGTTGAATTTTTAACGATTTTTTTTTATTTATTTAAATTTTTGGTAAGGGGAATCTGGTCCTACTGTATGAACAACTATTTTTATTTTTTTTTATTTTTTCTTTGTTACAACATAGATATTACAATATTAAATAATCTTAAACTATTGAAAATTTTGTATGACAACTATCAGCGTAAATGCTAGGTTTACACGCGTGCCACGCAGCCCGGGAAGCAGCATGGCAAGCAGCACGGCGAGTAGCCTGGACACGCCAAACAAGCTGTACACACGCGCGCATCTATCCTTTGCTGTGCCAAAAATCTGACACTCGTCGGGTTTACGGCAAGCTCACGCACGTGCAAATTCAAACAGTCGAACAACCCGTTCACACGCTTGTCCTTGTGTTTGTGCCCTTCGAGGCTTCGAATGTTGTTTTGAACGCGAGCGTGTAAACGCGGATAAGATGCAGAAATGTTATACATTAAGTAAAAATCTCGGCGTAATTAATGATACTTTAAAACAAGAGGAAGTTACCACTTTGCCTGTTGAGATTGTCTGTTGTATAAAAATATACGTTCATAATATAAACTACTAAACTAGGTTTATATCATGTTGATGTTAAGTCTTATATCTTCTTCTCAGTCGGGCCTGGTTCTGTCATAATGGTCATGGTAACACTGACCAGGTATAGGTCGCGTCACGAATCCTTAGCGCTGAACGAAACCTGCGCAGAAGTCAAACATAAGGTATCGAGGTAGCGGCACGGCGCGCGGGGCGCGTGATCGTCGGATGCGCGAGCATTGATTGGTTGTCCCAGTCGTGTTGTCTATCTCGCACCAATACGTCAATTACGAGCGCGATTCTACCGATGCGCAGCTATTCTCGTCGCGCTAAACATAAATGACGCGTACTATACATTAAGTGTTTTATACCTCCATTTTAAAAATTATAGGAAGTTTAAATTTTTAAGTAATTATAAACAAAACATTTCTGCAAACAAGACAAGCTCCTTACCTACGCAAATCTCAAGGTCTGTAAATACGCTTTGTGACTCCCGTTACATCATCGAAACTTGATTGTCTCAAATTTCACTTTATTATATAGAATTAATTGAAAATTCTCCCTTAATATATAGAGATAGCTTTATCCTACGGTTTTGTTTGTACCTGTGTAGTAGAGAACCCAATCCTATATTATATCTTTAAGTTTTTTATTAAAGTCTACTAGTTTTTGCCCGGGACTCCGTCTGCGTGAACTTTCATTTAAACATTGACCCCCCCCCCCCCTGCCCCCTTTATAACCCTTTTTTCCAGTTTCCAAAAATTAGCCTATCTTTTATCTCAGGCTCTAGACCACCTGTGCGCCAAATTTCATAACAATCGGTTCAGCGGTTTGGCCGTGAAAGAGTAAAATTATAAAAAGTTTTAACCCCTCGCGCTACCTTAAGGGGGTTTAATAAAAAAAAGTAGCCTATATCTTTCCCAGGCTCTAGACCATCTGTGTACCAAATTTCGTTCTAATCGGTTCAGGAGTTTTAGCGTGATGGAATGACGGACAGAGTTACTTTCGCATTTATAATATTAGTATAGAAGGATGGTTTACAAATAAGTATATCAAGACTACAATACTAATTAATTGAAGAAAATTTCGGAATAAAAGCTAAAACGGCTTAGCCAGTCAGTGGTTTCGCTGGTTGAGGATTCTTCCTTTGGTTTACACTTTAAAGGAAGAACATATATTCCTCTTCCATTTCAAAGTAAAATCCATAACAAAGATGCGATATACTTTAATATTTAGTCAAGTTTTAAACGCATACTTATAAAAAGGCAACTTTGTTTATGTTGCTTGTTTATTTAAAAAACTTAATATGAGGTTTAAGTTTGAAACTTAAAATTTTGAAAAGGTAAACTTTCACAAGTGTAGCAAAGAAAATCTTAAGCTCCAAGCAATATTTCTTACTTTTGTACTCTTTATTTTACAACAACTTTTTTCTTGTAATATTAAATCCCGAGTAAGATTTTAATTTGATTAATTTTTCACTTAATAGTATAAAATAGCCGCAATAACAATTATATCTTTTAAATGAAGCAACAAATTTTATTGTGGTTTTTAATAAATATAGTTATTTACGAGGAGGTTTGTGTTTTTTATTATAATATACCCACGTATGTATACCTATGCTTGCAAATCCTATTACAGTACACTCAGAGATGTTGTTCCAGGTAACTTATGTGAAATTTATTCTTCTTATTTATAATTTAACCAGGTAATAATTGCTTTTCATTCCCGCTTGGAGGGGTACGACGGGGGGGGGGGGGCGAAGACAAAGCAAAGCTCTAACGACATCAAGTTTACAAACAACTTTGTGATTAGTTAGTACTAGACTTCCTCGGGGCTACAATTGAAAGGGAAGTTGGGGGTAGCTCACATATTTTCGTTTATGAGGAATCTTGTCGACTACGGGTCTGATTTTCTTTATTATAATAGGTATTTTATAAGATGTTTAAATTCATAAGATCACATAATAGTGTTAGAATATGTTAAATATTGATTGTTACACGACATAAACCTTTTCTCTTTATTAATCTATCTAATAAAATATATCGCATCGATTTTAAGATTTAAGCATACAAAGAGACACAGAAGAAAACGACTTAGTTTTATACTATGTATAATGATCAATTTAGTTCAATCTCGTAAAGATAATTCTAATGTTTCAATTAAAACGAAACATTGTTTCTAGTATCGATATTCAGTCATACAAAAGATTGTTCATTAAATGTCAGCCAATACGAAATTCG
>JADANM010001810.1:3363592-3408070 GCA_026213755.1 Eurema hecabe
CAGTCCGTTCGAATAGAAAATTTTATGCTAATTCGTAAAACGCTGCGAGCGTGATGGAATAACAAATATGCAAATATCAGACATCCCCACTTTCACAAAAGAAGGATGAATGTTAATATCATTATACGTACTTCAATGATAATATAGTAAATAGATATGTTATACACCTAAATAACTGAAAAAGAACTTTCCGTACAGCAGCGGCAGCACACGTATATACTAGTGAAATCGATAGAAATGATAAAACCAGCAAGAAAAAAGAGATAGTTTTGTCAGTTGCGCGTGAAAGCACCGGCAACCAATCACCTAAAGTTAAGACGTCACAATTATAACATACCTATCTATTTAATATAATATCATCGATGTACTTAGAACCTTTTACATTCCGGCTGTAGTCAAACATTAGGTACCTAAGACTTTAAGACAAGCGTTATACGTAAACAAAAAAGGTCTTAATGACCATGACAATGTAATTATATAGAGGACTTCTTTGTCGAGTTTTTGTCGCGTTACCCTCAATTTAACTGATACGCCACCAAACATTATTCCAGCAACATTATTATCGTCGAGTTGTGTTTTCTATTTACTGGCCCGTGTTTCTCTTACTCTATATTTTTTTACTCATATAGAAGTAACATAATAATGTTACGGAATATTTTGAACGCCCGGGGAGTTACCCCGGGATACCAAAAGTACATGCTGTGGGGAATGGGTTGATAATGTAATCAATTTGAAGCGAGTCCACAGCTCTAATGGACGGATACGATTGCGATTGTTTCTTTTATCGATTTTAATTTAGACGGAATATTACGTGCGTTTTATCGTTCGATTTATACCTCCTATACTCAATACTATTATTGGGTTTAAAACATACAATTTATTTGAATAGATAAAATAAAAAAAATGTGAGAGAAAAAAAACAGCCCTATACGGTGTCTTACAAAACACCTTTTAGAATAGAATAAAAAAAAATCTTTATCTAAAAGCAACAATGCAATAAAGTTTTAATGTAATGAGTATGTTTCTATTGCAAAATTTACACAAATTCAAGAAAATAGACCCTATAGCTAGCAGTGCATGTGAACGCGAGGGAATTTTGCCGTGTAAGTTGCAAACTTACTTAAGTTTATTTTTTTTTGTTTGGAAAAGTTCATGTTTACGGATCGGACACTTTTTTGTAACACACTGTATATAGCTTGTTCTAAAACTATCTCATATTTTGATTCCTTTCAATTAAGTTTGACCCTGGCTACATGAAATTTTATTTGACTAGACAACTTATCCTTCAAAGATCCTGCTTAGATACGTATTATATTGAACATATTATGAACGTGACTCTTAGTATATCTGTCGGTATGTCTATATGAGTAACTCTACGCCCACCCGAACCATTGATCCGATTTACATTGTTAACTATGCTATATATTTCGAGTCCCCTTTCTATCCTAACAAACATTTCGCTATTAAAATACATCTTAATTAAACACAACTTGATACAGAAGATGTTAGTCGTTAAAATCATCGCTTGGCTTCCACCTATAGTTTATTAATTAATTTGCGAAACTTGTGAGCAATTCGATTAAGTCGTCAAACGCAAGCATACGATAAATCACTTTACTCGGGCCTCACCTACAGAGCCTTATAATTTAGTTATCAATGAAGGATCAACCTTTTCAAACAAATTTCGGTAATCTTGCCGGCACTGTTGTGTATTAAGTAATCTAAGACTTATTTGATGTTAATGGGGTTCTCATTCTAGGGTTTAAGTGGAACTAATGATATTTAGTATAATATTGTAGATTAAAGGATTAATTCGTCTATGAATGTGTCTATGTCTTCAATATCTATGGAAATATGGTAAGAAACTTTTTGGAAAAATGACGCGTAATTAACGTAAAGAAGAAAATAATATTGAAATCGTAAAAACTTTTAAACGTATAGCATTACCAGAGGGATAGGTCAATAAAATAGACATACAATACTATAGACAGGGGTAGGTCTCTTTCGCAGGAGACCGACTGGGTGGGTACCCCCACAGTGCCAGACATTCTACCGCCTGAACAGTGATGTGAAAATGTCACTGTGCTCCGGTCTGAAGGGCACTGTAGCCAGCGAAATTACTGGGCTAATGAGTCTTAACATCTGATGACTCAAAGTGGGGAGCGTCGGTATAGTGCACCCCTGCCCGGAGTTGGGTTTTATAGCAAAGTTCCGGGTAGCATTGCATTGGCTATGGGCTGGCGTTACTCTTACCATCAGGAGTACGTCCAGCTCGTCTCCCCTCTCCGTATTATAAAAAAAAAAAGACAGGCCCTACCAAATGTTACTAAAACTAATCGAAAAAATGAAAAAATGAGAAGATTATGTATTTACGCGTGGTGTAATGAAACCAAAGAATCTATCTAGAAAATTGTGACTATTCAATTAGTGAATTTGCAATATAGGGCCTCAGTAAAAACATACATACGGTATAAAACATATATACCTACGGTCAAATTGATAAACCTTATTTTTTGAAGTCGGCTAAAAACAAAGGGAAAGTACATTATATAGGAGCACATAAGTAAGTATAGCTAACCCGTCAGATACAATAGAAGCACTGTATTGAAACAGCTCTTTGTTAGTTCTACATATGAGATTCGATTTAAATACTAACAAAGGTTCTATAATTGATAAAAGAGAAAAACTATTACAAGCCCTTAAGTCAAAGCTCAGTTTGCCGTCAGAAATCCAACGGGGTCTTTTAGTTTTTAGTGAGGTTATATAAAAACATTTCTAGGCCTTGTGGAGATGTAACACTATAAGTAATAAATACTAATATTTTTGCTGTAACTTTACCATTTAACCCAAGTTGAGGTTAAGTCCTTATATATTTTCAAACATAATTATTGTTTCCAGTTTAATTGTGTTACCATTTATTAAAAAAAAATACTAAGTACCGAAATCCGTATACATCTATACTAATATTATAAATGCGAAAGTAACTCTGTCCGTCTATCTGTCCGTTTGTCTGTCTTTCCATCACGCTAAAACTACTGAACTGATTAGAACGAAATTTGGTACACTGATTGTCTAGAGCCTGGGGCTACTTTTGAACTGGAAAAAAGGGTTACATGGAGGAAAGGGGTCAAAGTTTATATGAAAATCCACGCGGACGGAGTCGCGGGCAATAGCTATTATTCTTATAAGATAATATATATTACATATAAAAGAAAGTCGTGTTAGTTACTTTACTTATAACTCGATAACGGCTCAACTGATTTGGCTGAAAATTGGTGGGAATGTAGTTAAGAACCAGGAGAAGGACATAGGATACTTTTTATCCAGTTTCCAGGGGAATAATTTTTTTATGAAAGTAAACGCGGACGGAGTCGCGGGCAACAGCTAGTAAGATATAAAACAACTTACAATATGTTTGCGTATAATGTGGTCATAATTTATTACAAAGTCAAATTTATTACAAACCAAAGAGGTGGATATGACATTTTTAAAAGGTTTTATAACGAACGAACTTTTTTTACAATAAAATGGTCGCACTATTTTACTTTACATATGTTTCTCATGCTTTAAACCTTCCTTAAACATACATACATTTTATAACTAAAATCAGCCAAACAGGTCTAGAATTCTCGAATTTATTAATATTGATGTTCCTTATGCCTATCTATGAATAGGATAGGTTACATGTTTTGTACAGCTAATATTATATTAAAAATACCTAAAAACCGACTGATTTCTATCGAAAAGCAAAAGACCAAAAAAAGCATATAAAAAGTCAAATAGAGACCTTCTTTTTTAAGTCTCTTAAAAATGAAGCTCCAATGACGCTCCGCTCCGTTCCCGGTAAATCCTTCAAAGGGTTAATATTTTTAGAAGTTTCATAAATGCATTGTGTGACTGCCTGTGCAGATACGTTTGACCTTTGGATTAAGCCCTGTAGCTGGTTTTTTACATTTTTCGGATCGACTTTGAAGCGTTTCATATTGTTGATGAATTTTGCACGTTTTTCCGACGTTAGAGACCACCTCCTTTTATACATAAACTAAGTTTTTCACCCGACTGCGCGCCGCAAAGGAGGGTAATGTGTTCATCAGTCTATGTATGTATGTATGTATGTATATATTCTTTGAAGCACTATACAGTCTAAACGCCTGGGCCGAGTTTTATGATTCATACGTCAATCGATTTCTCTTAGTCCTGCGAATGTAACTAAAGAGATGGAATTAATAAAAAATCAAAATGGCAACCAAAGGACGCCATATTGTGAAAATGAAAAAAAAATAAATCATCAAAATATATCAAGTGGGTAATCGTTGAATAGGGATTTAAAAATTATTTAATTTGGTAAGCGATCACCTCCGCCCATGAATAACTAAGCTAAGCTCCGCGAATGTGTTTCTGGCCTTTAAAAAAGGAGAAAAATAAATGATTTGTGACAAAAGGGAATGCAGGAAATAAGATGGCGGCGGCAAAAATAAGTTCGGGTATTCCCACTTACCGAAAAAAATGTATTTAATACTTATATTTTTCTTTGAGAGGGTGATACAACTGGTCGTAGGTGTGTTTACTATTTAATTATTTATAATATTTTGTATTATTTAGCGTCACCAACATGACGTACATTAAAAACATAGGTACATATAATTTTAAACATTTACAATTAACATAATGTCGCCATACAGACGTCCACAACATATACAGAATTAAAATTTAATATACAATAATATACATGAGTAGTGAGTACAATAATTAATAAAATTTGCAAAATGATTAATCAAGACTGCGAAATTTGCTTATACCATCACAATTAATAAGAAGGTCACATGTGTTTATGACTTTACTCATCCTAGCAACGGGCGAATTGGCTCCGAGGACAGTCTTTGAAAGAAGTGGACTATTATTGTGTATGTATGCGTGTACATGTATATGTCTGTGTGTTAGTCAAAGTCAAAGTCAAAGTCAAAAGTATATTTATTCAATTAGGCTACATAAAGTAACACTTTTGAATCGTCATGGTATTTTATACAAAACATTTACCACCGGTTCGGAAGGCAGTTTCTACAGAGAAGAACCGGCAAAAAACTCTGATAGTCGCTCTTTTAAAAAAAAATTTGAGTGTGTGTATTATATTGGTGCTTTAAGCTATTGTAGTTTAAGCTTAGCCATAGGTATAATATAAAGATAAATAAAATATATGAGCTCCAAGTACATATTGATGAGCACATTCCAACTCCAAGGGCTCAAAACCTATACATATCAGTTCACTCATCGTATTACGAAGTGGGCGCATTTTATTACTGATGGTTTCCATTACACGGTCCCTGATTAAAGCACCCTGTTTACTGTTCATCTGGATTAGTTCACATGAGTCGGCTCGCTAAACTCAGGTGCGATACTATTTTTAGTTAGATAGGGTAGACTAGGACAGCTATGGTTCCGAATGTTTCTGGATTGTTCCAATTTTTTGTCAATTGTTCCTAGTCTAGTCCAACTATTAAAGATAATATCTTTATACTCAGAGATATTATTGACGTCTATTATATGAGGTAGAAGATTTTTATATAGGTATGCGTTGTTTTGGGTGCTGTTTTAATTAAGCCAGGTATATACTTAAATTATGACTCGATTGCAAGCAAAATTTCGTAAAACAGTTATTAAAGTAATTCGAGGACTTGTTATAATAAAAAAATACAGCATATAATTTAAATGCGAATAGATTTTTAATTTTTCAGGTAACAAGAAACGTAAAAATTTATACGTAATATTTTATTAGTAATTAGTGGTTATAACTAAAAAAGGGTTATGATAAAAGCTAAAAAGCCATTTAAAACTATAATAATATAGTCAACCGTATGCTTGTAAGTCAAGTTTTACTCTATAATATGTTCACCCTAGCAGCCAGTAGGGGAAAAAGCTTTTGTTATCCCAACGCCACGTGTCTGTCTATGTAACGGGAATAGAAAAAGATCCTACAAACTAGTTAGTTGTTTTAGAACGTGTCACATTATTGATAATACACGTAATACATTGCTTACAAGCTTGATTATAATAGAATGATAATTATTATAATGTTATGTGGTTTTTATAGCTTAAATTACATGATGTATTTGACTTGCGTAAAAACACAATTTTTTGGTCTTATTTGAGAGGATTACAGTCATATGTCTAAAATATTAAATAATGTTATTCGCACGTGTGCCACTGATTTGCAAATTAAAAGACCTTGTCTAGTAGTGGGTTTCGGAATGTCTAGAAGTAAAGAAAATGCAATTAAAACAGGAAAAACGGAGCTTAGTAATATTTCATATTTCATCATTCACTTAAAAAAATCTCTAACATAGGGTACATAATATACCATACTCAGAGCGTTCTTACAAAATTCTTCGAGTATTTTCGATATTTTAATGAAGGCTTTATTCGCTTTGTGTACCGTTGCTTCCGCAAATACCTATTTGCACAGGCATCGGGGGATCCGTAAACATTACTTAGATATCGGGCAAACATTTACATGTTTCTGACATTGCGCTATTCAATTCATTTTAGAGAGTAAATTTATACCTTAAATACTTGTACAAGGGCGTTTGTGTAAAGGCAGCTTGTTGATTATATTTATTGATTATTTTAACTAATACTAATGTTCAATGCAATAGATATAAATATATTGGTAGGTATCAGTTTCAAGTTTATTATTTTAAATAAAGTTAAAGAGTTTGTTTGAACGCGCTAATCACAGGGAACTACTGGTTCAAATTGATTTTTTTTTTTATTAAATAGACAATTTATCGAGGAAGGCTTTAGGCTACATAACATCACGCTGCGGCTTATAGGAGCGAAGAAATAAAGGAAAAAGTAATCGACGGGGACAAAGTGGCAAGCAAGGGCTGGTATTATATATTTGTTTAAAATACTAAGCTAATTAAATTTTAAATTCATCAATGTTAGAAATAAGTGCCATACTCGTATAAATGCTACAAGTACAGGTGAAATACTTCACAAACGATTTATTGACGTAAAATCTATACTAATATATAAAGCTGAAGAGTATGTTTGTTTGTTTGTTTGTTTGTTTGTTTGAACGCGCTAATCTCAGGATCTACTGGTTCGAATTGAAAAATTCTTTTTTTATTGAATTGACCATTTATCGAGGAAGGCTTTAGGCTACATAACATCACGCTGCGACTAATAGGAGCGAAGATAAAATCGAAAATATCGAAAAAACGAAGAGAATTATTCATCTTTGAGGGCTTCCTTTGCGTGCGCTGCGAAAACGGTTCAAGATACAAAAATGATATGTATGAAAGAATTATTCCTCTTTAAATGATCTAAATAAAAGTCCGCGACAGTATATGTCTATCTTCTAAGATTGACTCACTATAACATAATAATAGAAATAGATCCGACGGGGACGAAGTCGCGAGCAACAGCTAGTCTAATATAAACCGAAACCGTAGAGAAAACAAGTATTTCTTAATAAGTTATTACATACTATTGACTTACAAAAAGCCTCTAATCATTATCATTTATTAGCGTTGGTAAGAAATCTATAGGATCAGACCTATACACTGAATATCTAGATCGGTATTATACCTAGATTTAGGTAAACAGATGTCGTGGCTTATACCGCATTACGCATTGTAGTATAATCGGCTTATTACTATTGATCTACAAACATAAGAAAATATTGTTTTTCTTCTTACATAATATCTTATGTAATATAAATATGAATGGTTTGCTAAGTGCATAGCTGAATAACAGCTGAACTAATTGCTACATTTTTTAGAATTTTCCTCAAGGATAATTTATGTCTTCTCCTAAGAGAAAAAAAGGGTTGGTGCATGGTATTAAGGTACAACGTGAACGGAATAAGCCCCGCTAATCTACTTGTACTCTAATATTATAAAAAGAAAAGATTTGTATTTTTGTATGTACCTAAAGAATAAACTCAAAAAGTACTGGACCGATTTTAATAATTCTTTTTTATTAGAAACCTACATCACTAGGTAAATAGGCTATATATACCCGTGCAGATCCGAGACGAGCCGTCTAGTTTTAAATAAAACATTACATTTCAATAGCAGTTTGTTACAATATAAATTGTATTGTATGTACCTTCCCAACTTTCCGATTGAAACTCTGCAAACAAGATAGATTTGTTTCGGAAACATTTAACAATCATCATTTTGGAACTAATAATTGTTAACTATAGCTTTTACTGGCTATTGAATATGATGAGCATGTAAAATTATAGTAGGTACTAGCTGTTGCCCTCGACTCCGTCCGCGTGGACTTTCATATAAACTTTGATTTACTTTTTTCCAGTTAAAAAGTAGCCTATGTTCTTCCCCAGGCTCTAGACCATCTGTGTCGTCATCGTTCTAATCGGTTCAGTAGTTTTAGCGTGACGGAAAGACAGTTGGACAGAAAGAATTACTTTCGCATTTATTATATTATAACCTCGCCTCAATTCAGCCCAACGATGGCGCTCTACCACCTATTATTATATGAAAATGTATTCAAGCAAATTTACGAACAAACAAAAGTACTTACAATGATCCTAAAATAACATACATTTTGTTATTGTTAACGAGATCCGTATTAGCGTTAAATCATGCTTCAGTTCATTATAAGTAATCTAAAACAAATGTATCGTTCAGAATTTACAAAATAAGTTATATGTCTATGTGCTTCTGTCCGTTAGTTAGTTTAATATAAAACTATGGATTCGTATTTATTATTTACTTTCTTATTCCAAAATGTAAGAGACCTATTGATTTGAACAGTCACTGCTACGCATGTTTTCTACAAAGCTATGACGTTATTAGCCCCCACTACCTAAGACGTCTTTTTCCATTTCGATACAGCAAATAATTCGGGTATTATATCTAAGAGACAGACTATTTATTTTTATCATTGTTCATACCCTGTTATTATGCTTATTAACTTAATTTTTTTCTTATTAGGATTGTGAACTTCTTTATAATATCGCAGGCAATTTGAAGGCTCGTTTGACGTTTAGCAACAACGACAAACACTAAGCTAAGATCCTCGCGATTGTGTTGGTGGCCTTAAAAATGGGGATAAGAAAGAGGATGATACAGTAGCTTAATGGGTTTTAAAAGGAACAATCTAATGTCTCATGTCACAGATAATTATGGTATAAGGAGATTGGGAAGGGGGAATAGGCCCCCGGTTACGATTATTCTTCTATAAGTTGGTACTATCTCGGTGCTTACGGCCCTAGTTAAGGTTGAAAGTATGGGCTCTAGCTGTTAATACTGGCCAGTATGTGGTATCGTTTCATAATAAGTGATTATTAACGGTTCGTGAATGTGGCTGGAGTTTAACAGAGACAGGCAAGATAAAAATTTGAAAGGTTGGCCTTCAAGGATATTTTACTAGATTTAACGTTTTATGGTACCTGTATTTACTTCTGCGGTCCTAGTACTTCTGACTTTCAATAGCTTTACCACTTCGTTTCGTACAAATTACTGCTTTAGAACTAACTTACTTAATACGTAATAAAATTGTTAATTAAAACGTCGACCACACTGCATTCCGACTTCGGCGAAACCAATAAACATTTAACAAGGTGGTCGGGAGCCTGCTTGCAATTATGACGTTTAAATAAAGCTACACGGAAGGCAATTATGCGTCCGATAGCGACTATTGGAGCGGAAACCGGACCTTGACATAGCACAAGTTACTAACAATGCCGTTTTCGTATATCGGTTATTGGGAAGTTTGTATGCGAAATACTAGTGTAAATTCAATAGGTCATTATAGGTTTTATAAGTATGTATGACTTAGTATTTTAAAAGCAAAAAAAAAGAAGCATTTACAGTACGCGTCACGAATCTTTAGCGCTGAGCGAAACCTGCCCAGAAGTCAAAAATAAGGTATCGAGGTAACGGCGCGGCAGCCGTGTTGTCTTTCTCGCACCAACACGTCAAGTACGAGCGTGATTCTACCGATGCGCAGCTATTCTCGTCCAGCGCTAAACATAAATGACGCGTACTATACATATTCCGTATTTATAGGCACAAACAGAGCCCTTAAAGATTTTTTGACGTGAATATGTATAGTAAACGCGCCGAAACATACGGGTACCAGGTTTAAAAAGTGAACCGTAACGAAAAGGTCTAATATCATCGTACCTTAATAATTAAAAAACTAGTTAGTAGTCTTACTAACAAAAATGTGGTGTGATTATTTCTCTTACATAGTCGACTCGCTGTCAAACGCTCTGATTGATTGATTTTACTTTAAAGGTACGTAACATAGACGTTTCATGTTAAAACCAACTGCCGATGTGTGATGTGTGTGACCGTGTGCCGATTTTTTTAACCCCTGTCTGTCAACATAATTTAGGATAGGGTCAAATTAGATATATCAGATCGGGATTATGCTCGTATTAATTTTTACATACAATTGAATACGACTATGCTCTTACGGTACCCTCATATTCAAAGGAAAATTTTCCGTTGACCTAAAATCATGAATACTATAACAGCGAAGGGCAGATAATTAAGAAATTATAAAAAAATATTAATGTATTGTAGTTCTATCGGCATGTACGGACCCTTAAGTACACGATTTCGACTCGCATTTAGCCAGATATTATTTTTACAGTTAGATATATAATAAATGTTGCTTTGCCGAACAAACTATATAGAATAAACCTTTTAACTCAAGTCTTTTGCGTTTTATGAAAAAGTGCCTAAAGCAAAAAGACATCGGACTGTGTTACAATTGTTTAAAACCGGCAAAGCGATGCCTCAGGCTGTAGATAATATTTAAACGTATGCAAAATGATATTTTAATTTAAAGGTTCATTTTTTAATATTTAAATATTTGTTTATCCATATTATTAAAAAAAAAGAGTTTTTGTTTATATTTACAATTTCATGGTCTTATTTTAAAAAGAGCAACTATCAGAGTTTTTTACCGGTTCTTCTCTGTAGAAACTGCCTTCCGAACCGGTGGTAAATGTTTTGTAATACGAGTACCATGACGATTCAAAAGTGTTACTAAATGTAGCCTAGTTGAATAAAGACACTTTTGACTTTGACTTTGAAAAATAATGAAAATATCGATTCAGCAGGCAGTTTAGAGCGTAATAGCAATTTCTTCCAAGCAAACTTAACATATATAAACACATAATTTATCTTAAACGATCTGTTTTTTTATAGTTTTTAAATTGAAACGCATTATTTAGTTTATGTAAAGCAAGCGAAGCCGCTGGTAATAGCTAGTACGATATAATATCTAGTCACTAATAAGAGAACAATGCCCACTTAATTAATCCCACAATCGATATGAAATAACCATATCTAGCATCTATATTCGTCGCGATAATTCTGTTATCGGTAGACCGGGGTTTAATGAATTAATACTAATATCATTCCAACTTGATTGCCAGATATTGTAATAAAAGCTTTATTTATTACTAGCTGTAGCCCGCGACTCCGTCCGCGGGGACTTTCATATAAACTTTGACCCCCTTTTCCCTCTTTATAACCCTTTTTTTCAGTTAAAAAGTAGCCTATGTTTTATCTCAGGCTCTAGACCATCTGTATTCCAAATTTCATTGCAATCGGTTTCGTAGTTTTGGTGTGAAAGCGTAACACACACACAGACCAAGTAACAATCGCATTAATAATATTAGTATGGATATAGCAACACGTTATTTTGTTCTTAAGAATTTACCTTTTAAAAACACGAAAACTATTTTATTTATTTATGCATATATTTTACACATAAACTTGTCACTTGAATCGCTATCTGATAAATAAACTGCATGAAAATCGGTTGCATAGTTTTAAAACATTTAACCAAACATATCGAGGGGTGAAAGGCTATTTGTTTTAAGCGACATTTTTGAAACTTTACAGGAGAGCCAATCAAAGTTTTAAATTTTGGAAAAAAATTCATAGAAACTAAACTTCTCATTGTTTCATCATGAAATTCATTTCTATAATTTTAATGACAATTCCGCATATAATAGGATCATTGCCAACAATAAAGAAGCCATCTTTTCGAAAATTTATGTCGCTTAATGCATAACGTCCTGTACCGTCTATTTTCCAGAGTAAGGCAAAATGATTTAAGTGATAACGGTGTAAGCAATCAGCAGCAGGACAAATGTATCAAGCGTCTCTGCTGTGTTTATTCCGTGGAAAGCGAAATGATTGATCCGACACATGGCTGAAACTACAGGGGCAGGCTACTTTGCTTAACTACCTCTGAACTTTGACGACGGGATAGGAAAACTGACTTATATGACGATTGACATTTCTAATGCATTGTTTGATGTTCCGTTATTTGGCAACATTTTTTAAACCTTGGCTTTTGATACATAATAAAATCAAATCAATGCAGATGTTCCAAATCATTCCAAGTATAGTTGATAATGTTAAAGGGTTTGTAATGGGTGAATTTCAATAAGTGGCATTTTTTATCGTATTGGTGCACTTTTTAATTTATAATATTTTTTACATATTTGAAGTTTTGTACCATCTTTAAGATATTAAATATCCCATTTAAAACTTAGGAGAAAATTTGGTTTGAAATCTGGATTCACTGAGATTATTATTTCTGTTCACCGATATTATAACTATTTACCGAAGTGATGTAAACAGTCTACCTTCGATTGAAAATTAAAAAGGAAATATAGATAGTAGGTACTTTATGATTTTACACGGGTGACTATGAACTAAAGACCTCAACTAAGTGTCTTATGAAAAAAGATCATATTCAACGGGACGAAAATGACATTTCACGACATAAATTTATTACTGTGGACGATCCAGCTCTGTGTACTACTCGTATAATAAGAATAGGAACTATATTAGCTGTTGCCCGCGACTCTGTCTGCGTGAACTTTCATATAAATTTTGACCTTTACAACCCTTACAACTCTTTTTTTCCGGTAAAATAGTAGCCTATATGCATTATTGGGCTCTACACTAGCTGTGTTCCAAATTTTATTACAATCGGTTAAGTAGTTATGGCGTGAAAGCGAGACAGACAGACACTTTCGCATTTTTATTATTAAGTATGGGAGTACTGATAAGTCACCTTCAATGTGGAGTTTCTTAGTAATTACAACAACAGTACAATATTCATAGCTTTAATTAATTCCTACTTATACATATACTACTATTATATACTCGTATTTTTTAGTAATCTAGGTATGTTTGTAGGTAGAGAAATATGAGTTTGTATGTATGTTTATATATTCCATTGTTACTTTGAATCCTTAACAAAATAATATGGGATCCTTCGATATAATAAAATTTTCATATCAGTGATAAAAAAGATCAACGATACAACCGATTTGATGAGATGAGAAAAACATACTTTTTAATTAAGTAAAAAATAATTTTAATGTGTAGGATAAAATTAATTGAAGCTAATAAACCGACTTCAAAAAAAAGGTTCTCGATTCGTCTGTATGTATAATATTTTTTTTTTTATGTATGTTACCGATATTTTCGTCAATTATAGTCGGATTTAAAAAAAAAATTGTTGTATAGAGTACACTTCTGAGGAGGTTTAAGGATAGGTCTGATGATGGAAACCAGAGAAATCGAGGGGTACTTTCAAACACTGTATGGGCGACTATGTGTGCGTTTATAAGTTTTTCAATAAGTATTTTATTACACGTATTACGTAAACCCTTTAATCTTAATAATTTGGAGTAGGTCTAATGATGAAGCCAACGTACAGTCAAGGGAAATCCTCAACGATTCACAGCTACCTTGAGTTTGAGCTTGATTATTTTGGATTGATAAGGACTTTACATCTAGATAGGTTGTGACTACCATAAGGGGTCTGATGCTGAAGACTTAAGATAGCGTTAAGAACTCCTCAACGGTAAACAGTAGCAAAATTGTGTTTGAACGTTTGAATTCATTTATATTGATGAAAACTTTGCACCCGTATGAGTTATAACGAAGGCTTGCAGTAAATCTGATGATGGAGATCACATACAGTTGAGGGAATTCCTCAACAAATTACATTATTTAACAAAGGACAACCACTTTTCGACTCAAGTAACCGGCTTTTCTTCATTCGAGAAGCATCATTCATCGATCCACCACTTAAAATCGGGAAATAAAATAACTTTAAAAAAAAAATAAACCGACTTCAATCTAAAAAGTACAAAATAAATTTGCTTTCCACAAAGTAATAAACATTTTCATTTAGTATATAGAAATGGTTTAATAGGGTTTTCATAATTTAGAAGTCGGTGACAAGTAAAACAATAAGTGTTTGTTTGGTTAAATCGATATTGTATAGATTGTTGTATATCTGTATAAGGTCTGGCCCCATACCGGGCCAAGCATTTGGGGGCTCCGAAGACTCTCCCCGAGGTCTTTGAGGACCCCAAAGGTTTGATCGGATTCCTTACGGAACTAGGGTGGCAATGAGAAGGCCACCATCCTCACGCAAAATAGGCGCACATAATCGTCGAGTTGCGGACACTAGCCCGAGCCTACTACTATTACTACTTGGTATATATATTTATACCAGAATGCAGGCAAATTGTCTTAAGTCCGGTCGGAGCTTTACAAATTTTGTTTTATAAGAATCATTTTTTTGAAATTAAAGTGAGACAATAGGTTTAAGCGCCTACTCCACTTAATTCTAAGAAAGCGTAAATTGCCTGAAGCACCAGTACAGCGCGCAAGCAGTTGCAGCCAAATGAGTTCAAACGACATGCTATGTGTCAAACAATGGCAGGCTAAATGTTTAAAGCGACTTTACACTCTTTTATTGGTGGAAGCCGAAATGTTTTAAGGTAACTCTCACAAAAAATTGGCTATAGGGAAAAAGTTTTAACCACCGATCAAATTTAAATCTAAGCAAAGAAAAATGGCTTAAGTGTTATCGCTGAATTTTTTTTATGTATTATATAGGAGTCGATAAAAAATAATTAAAAATTATGTCGGATCATACACTGTGTCTAAGAATTATGCCCTGAAATAGCTTTGTTTTAAGCGCCACAAAAGTGCTCGGATTTTCATGAATTCCGGCTTAAACGAAGCGGAAAAATTCGCTGATTCCGAATATGTATATAACTCAATATCGCCAAAAATGTCGCTTAAAACAAATAGCCTTTCACCCCTCGATATGGACAGATAGAAGAAAGCGACTTTGTTCTATACTATATAATGATATAGTCAATACAATATAATATATACATATTATACTGGATACTGGCTGTATCCAGTATAATATGTATGCTGCTGAGCTGTTGCTCGCGACTTCGTCCCCGTTGATTTATTTTTCCATTATTTCTTCGCTCCTTTTAGTCGCAGCGTAATGTTACGTAGCCTAAAGTCTTCCTCGATAAATTGTCAAGTCAATAAAAAAAGAAATTTTCAATTCGAACCTGTAGTTCCTGAGATTAGCGCGTTTAAATAAACAAACAAACTCTTCTTTATATATTAGTATAGGTATAGATATACATGTAACTACATGTATAGAATTATTCACTTCTTAAGGACTTATTACTCAGTAGTCAGTAGTCAAACTCCATTTAGATTTGTGTTGTGACATAATAGGCTGTTCCTATTTCATGAAATGGG
Source organism: Eurema hecabe (assembly GCA_026213755.1). NCBI lineage: Eukaryota > Metazoa > Arthropoda > Insecta > Lepidoptera > Pieridae > Terias > Terias hecabe. The sequence continues at coordinate 3,379,186 of JADANM010001810.1, forward strand.
ATATACGGTGTATAGATTGCGAATGTTCATTACAGCTCTCTATTTGTCTATGTGTAACGTTTAATTGTTGAGTTTCTAATAGAGTTTTTAAGTTTAAAATTGTTTAATTCACTAGATTGAATGAATTGAATGACTTTTATGAAAGTTATTCGAAGTCATTCAGTCAAAACTTTGTTCGTATTAAAAAACGTTAACTACTAATTTTATAAAGAGAAAAGCTATAATGTCTGTTTGCGACGAGCTTATATTAGGTAAGCAAATTTTGATGAATTTTGTTTTTTGTATTTGATTTCATCACTAAGTTATTGATTAAAATTTTTGCCACAACCTTATAAAATTATTTGTTTTAGTGATCTTAACAATCGATATCAACTTTTAATAAAAATAAATACAACTTTTTACTATTTAAAATATACCTTTTACTACTTACTATATTATTTACAATAATAAATTTAAAATAAGCAAAAACAATAATTACGATACGGTATAAAATATAATCTTAATTTAAAATGAAAATGCAATTTCAGTTTTCATCAGTTTGAAAGCTCAGTACCTACTTACTTACGTCCGCGTCGTGCGTTCATTTTTAAATTACATCAAAAGTAATTATATCGCGAACAAAATATAATTACCTACGATTTAACAAAGACTCGATATTTTATTATAAACATGTTTAAAAGATTTTAATACAGACCCTTTTTTCAACAACTAATTGATTTATAATCCAATCGAAGATTTTTTTTTAAAGATTGTCATTAGCAGGTAATGATCTTTTAATTAAGGCTTGAAAAAGATGACTTAATTAATAAACAAATGGAGTTTTTCAATGGAGCATTTCAATTATCAATATAATTATATAATTTAATTTATATATTTATGTACCTACATTATTAACTTTACTTTACATTAGTTAGATTAATTGACAATCAATATATTGGCTTTTACCTACGTATGCTTATTGAGTCGATGGACAAGAACCAATAAATACTAAAACAAAAGAAACAGGTATAGAAGTTCAACAACACAGACATTCTCGTTAGTCGTGAATATTGACAATAATATCCAGCCAGCTTTTAGAAACACGTGCAACAAAAGGAATCAATTAAGGATACCTAGAATTCAAACATAACAAGATGATTACAAAAGAAAATCTCTTTAGAGAATAATAATATATATTTTTCTAAGCTATTTTGATATGTTCGAGTGCCTACAGGATGTTGAGATTTTTTTAAAATGAGTGTAATATATGCATCTATATACTTAGAGAGAGAATATGAAAAAGTGGCCTAATGCTTCGGAATTTTTTTAAGAAACCCCTTCAAGTATAGGTTAATACGGAAACGGAGAAGATTTATACTATATAAGAGATAAAAGAAGATGGGTCCCAGACATGTGGAAAGAGAATGAGTGCCTATGGAGCTATCACTCATATGAAACATTTCTTTCTAAGAGAAGGTGGTACAAGAATGAAAGCCTACCAATGTATCTATCTGAAGGTCGCGTACGCATAGAATGCTTTTATTCAAATAAATAGCCAATATATTGTACATGTCCAGCTAACTGTTTAAAATCAAAACGCATTTAATTACTCCGGTATTTACGATAATGAGCTAATATAATACTGATTCGCTTACAGCAAATCGAGCGAGTAATTTCGCTTTACGTGAAACAGTGACAGTAATTATGGTATAACAAGCGTATTATTGGCAATTAGTGTCAAGTGTCTGTTTATTACATTCTTGTTATTGTATTTGGTACAAAAAATAATTATATTTATTATGTACTAGCTTGTACGCGACTCCGCCCGCGTGGACTTTCATAATATGAGCTTTGAACCCCCCCCCTTCCTCCCCTTGTAACCCTTTTTTCGGTCACCTTCAATCGGTTCTGTAAACCGATTGTAATGAAATTTGGTACATAGATTTTGGCATGAAAGTGTAACAGACAGACAGAGTTACTTTAGCATTAATAATATTAATAGGGATTTTGGAATCGTAATGAAATTTAATGTATATCTTAATATCCTTTTATATAGTCTATTACGATTCTCAAGATATATAGTATTTATGCATGTATTAGGTATTTAACTATTAAACAATACAAGTTGCTTAGTTTTATAGATATATAGATTTAAAACAAAAAATAAAAAAAAAATAAAAAACACTTTATTGACAAAAAAAACATACAGAAAATAACTACAATAAAAAAACACAATTCAGTCAATTGGCGGCCTTATCGCTAGGAAGCGATATCTTCCAGGCAACCAAAAAAAAAGGTGTCAAGAAAAAGTTATAAAATAGAGTACCTAGACATAATACAAAGCTAAAATATAATACTATGTTATGATTAATAAATAATCTGTTATATATAACGAAAAACAAAAAGTTTAAATTTCATTAATAACTTCAAATTATGATGGCCTAAAAATGTATAGGTACTAATATATTATAAAGAAGTAAAGTTAAACCGATCTTAAAAATTCTTTCACCAATAGAAAGCCATATTATTGCTGAGTGTCATAAGCTATATAAAAGAGGATTGTTAGCATTATGCCCAACGAAGTGGGCACGGGTCCGCTAGCAAATTTATATAGGTATTAATTTTTATACAAAAATATTGCACAAAAGATGCAGTGTATGCAATTTTATAGATAAAATATTATGAACTTTTCCTATAGAGTTATGGAAGTCGATATTTTCAACTTTTATATTTTTGATTGACGGTATAGACTTTTTTTAATTATTTTGTGTACGCGGCGTCTGACATATGACTTTATAACAGGACTATGGAAAAATTAAATATGTACTCTGTTTTAAAAATATTTGTATCTACTTACTTGTTTAAGTAAAAATATCAAAGCACTTACTGCATTTACAATATATTTTTGGAGCGAAAAAGGACTGACTTCATTATCGTAAGGCACACATTTGCATCTTTGAAAGATTACGCAGATCGGATTTATTTTACGAAAAGCTTTATTTAAAATTCAAATAAAGAACTGGCAGCCATAGTCTGTGAATATTGCCAGTATTAAGGACTTGACGATTAGTTTCTTTTTTCTCATAGGTACATTCTAAATTCAAAAATATTAATTAACTGTTTAAAAATATATTTTACACATTTTTCTGTAGTTCATATTAATTATTATAATACAAATATGCGTATCGATACTATTATTATTATTATGCACAAAAATTAAAATCGCAGTTCGCTTTATGATAATACAAGAGGTTACAGTACTTCACGATTTAGCAGCGTTATACTTAATCCAGCAATACAGATAAAATAGAAACGAACTGACAACTGAAGTCTCTAATTGACATTTAAAGATGCTACTGACAGATTATGTTTTGATTAAGTTACGAGGATTTGCTTGTTGTGAACAGTTTTGATTGATTGATTGTTTATTTATATTGCTTTGCGTAAGGCCGCATATTTTCGGCAATCTTCTAGAGATTTTAGTGATTTACTACACACACATATACTACAACATACACACAAATATACTATACATAGTATAAAACAAAAGTCGCTTTCTCTAATCCTATATCCCTATGTGTCCTTAAATCTTTACAACTACGCAACGGATTTTGATGCGGTTCTTTTAATAGATAGATTAATTCAAGAGAAAGGTGTATAAGTATATTATGTGTAATACATATTATACAGAGTATTAGAAAACATGTGTCCGATCCTGAAGGATAAAATTCTTTATCTATAAACCTTTTCGAATAAATTAAATAAAAAATCTCTATCCAAAAATAACAATGCAATAAAGTTTAATAGATTATGTTTCTAGTGAAATATTAACACAAATTCAAGGAAATTCATGGTTGGATTTTTCATGTTGGATTCATGGTAGGATGGTGTTGCCATGTAAGTTTTGCAATTTTACTAAGTTCAACTTTTTGTACAAAAAAATAATTATGCTACTTTTTAAAACAATAGCAAAAATAAGGACCTACTACAGGTGATTCGTAAGAGGTTTTCGGATCGGGCACTTGTGTTGTAATACACAGTGTATATAATATACGCGTGCGAACCCGGGTGGGTCACTAGAACTATATAATGTCTTTAAAAACTCCATCTTCTCAAGTAGTGTTTGGGTCAGACGTAATCTATATCAATTTTGTTGGAAATTTCTCGATCGCACGGACGATTGCACTAAGTTTTTTCCCGCTTCAATAAACGTTTATGAAATAATGCTATCTCGTTCAAGGGCAATTGAAACAGGTGTGTGCGAGCGGGAAGGAGATTATTTAGTGTAAGTTAATTATTAACACATTATTATCACACTTCGTGATGATTATATATATGCCCTTTTTACGCGTGTTTATTTAAGTGGGTACTTAATTAAAAATTTAAAAATATTAGACAAAAATTCTTTGTTTGATTGAATTACGCCCCTTCAATATTTAGAGTTAAACATCTAAACTAATTAGGTTGTAATTTTTTACAAAATTAGCTCTTATTCATAAAGTTATTTTAGTAATATGTGAAGAATATATTATTTGGGATTTATAATGGATATTGCCAAATATAGTTCAAAAAACTAAATTTTAATCTTACTTACAGAATCTTAATAGCTAGCAATTTTTTTTGCAATTTTTTAATTTTAATTTAATATAATAGAAACCACAAACAAATCACTATTGCAACTTTCCAAACTGGCCGCAAATAAAAAACAAACATTGAGTTGTCACTTTCAAATTTGGAACAAGTTTCGAGCCGTCAACTTCCCGCGCCTGAAGTCCCGAGGGAGAGCGGCAACGCGCCCTGTCGTCGTATCGCAACTGCTCGTAAATCCTAGACCGCTCCTGTCCCCAACCCCCGTGTCCCGTATCCCGTGTACCCATAGACTTATAACGCATAGACTGATAGTACCCTAATAGCTAGTCCGCCGTAAATAAAGCCAAAACTGTATATATGTAAGTACAAAAGGACCTTCTTATACTCGTTCGTACACAAACCCACCGATAATGTTGCTGTGATTCTATAAAAAACTTAGCCAATAAATATGGAAAAAATGCAATCTACGAAAATCATACGAATCTTGATGCGATACATTATAGCGACGATGTAAGTAGTAGACAAAATTGTCTACTTTGTAATGGCTTCAGTTTGCGTGCTCATATAGCTGTTCTAGATGTTATTATTCTATGCGTGCCTACCTCTCGCGTCGCTCCGGCAACGACATTGAGCTAGCGAGCGCGGATCATACAAATTGGATGCGGTTTGTATCTGACTAATTACAGGAAAATGTGTCATAGATGTGATGTCGCCGATCGCGAGGCCTTTTATCTATACTAATATATAAAGCTGAAGAGTTTGTTTGTTTGTTTGTTTGTTTGTTTGTTTGTTTGTTTGAACGCGCTAATCTCAGGATCTACTGGTGCGAATTGAAAAATTCTTTTTTTATTGAATTAACCATTTATCGAGGGAGGCTTTAGGCTATATAACATCACGCTGCGACTAATAGGAGCGAAGATATAATGGAAAATGTGGAAAAAACGGGGAAAATTATTCATCTTTGAGGGCTTCCTTTGCGTGCGCTGTGAAAACGGTTCAAGATACAAAAATAATATGTATGAAAGAATTATTCCTCTTTAAATGATGTAAAAAAAAATCCGCTACACTATATGTCTATCTTCTAAGATTGACTCACTATAACATAATAATAGAAATAGATCCAACGGGGACGAAGTCGCGAGCAACAGCTAGTGTTCAAATATTAATAAGCACGTGTCACGAGCGGTGAGCCAATTAATGTTTAAATTACTTTGACAGTAATATTAAGAATTATATCAAATATTTTTCAATTGAAGCCCTTCTGAGATAATTTTCTCATACCTACAAAAGTTAAGGCAAAACATTATTTAACCTATTCAAATAAAAAATTTAGCTCCAAAATTAAAACCAATTCGAAATAATAAAAATGGTTTTTCAATTAAGTTGTCATAAAGAAATGTGATTTTTGGCGCACGATATTGAAAACACGCTTGAATAGTTTAAATTTGCGAACAAAAAGGTTTCGTCGAATATGTTTGTCTAAATAAAATGTGAATAGGATGTTTTGAATCGTCATAATATATTATATCAATATTTTGTAGGATATTTTTCAATTATAGGAACCTTCGTAAGATTTAATATTAGTTACTTTTCATTAGGTGTATTGGTTTCATATGTTATTAATATTACAAAACCGGCAAGAACGTATTTTTTTTCGTTATTTTTAAAAGACGGGTTGAATTTGACCCAATTATCAGTGTAACTTTAACTAATAAGTATATAATTATTGTAATAAATGTAAAATAAAATTATTTTAGATTTAGCATTATTAGATTTAGATTAAGCCACGCATAATATTGAAATGAATTAGTGAACTTTTCGTACTTCTGGCAACATTGTTCTGACCGTCATTTTGTTATCTCACATATACAAGTCATGATTGGCCGTTTGTATCGCTTTTAAAATATAATTTTATACTATTAAACAATTATCATTAGAGATATAACTAATTATAATAAGAAGCTTTACAGGTAATTTGAACTTGTAAACAAGCTTACAGTCTCATGAAAATAATCTGAGTGGCATTCAGGAAATAGCGAATCCATTAACATATTTTATATACTTTGTTTTGGGTTGATTTATGATAATTCATATTAAATATACATTTCACATGAATAAGAATAACACTGAAATTGTAGTTAATCGAATCAAATTATTTTAACTGTTATATACAAATTAATATTTTGACTTAGTTATTGTGAACGTAACTATAATACCGAAAGTGAAGTCTAGATCCATACTAATATTTTAAATGGGAAAGTAACTCTGTATGTCTGTTACGCTTTCACTCTAAAACTACTGAACACATTGTAATAAAATTTGGTACCTACACAGATTGTCTAGAGCCTCAGAAAAGACTAATGCTACTTTTTTCACTGGAAAAAAAATGTTATAAGAGAGGGGAGGGTCAATATGACAGTGAGGGTTTATATGACAGTCCATGCGGATGGAGTCGCGGGCTAATTCTATATAAATCTAAGAGATCCAAATCCAATCCTATAGAAAAATACTCGAAATAGATATTTTTCGCCTATATCGTCTCAAGTTTAAGAACCTTATTTTAAATAAAAAATGTCAGCTTAAGCTGTACTAACAAGTTATTTCTAAGATAGGTATTGGATCATTTTTCGAATAACAAGATTAATATACTACACAAGTCTCGCAAATATCCCGGGGCGAATTTCCAGGAACATCCAACTTTGTCATGTTGCTAACTTGGTAGTTTTACCGCTACATCGTAATAGCTTACATAATATCCTAATTGGAGTTTTTAACTATTAACGTATACGTGATTTTAACGTTCTTGTTTAATTTTGCATATGTTAGATAAGGAATATTATAAGTTCTTACTTACAACTTAACGTTGTCTTATTATTCGTAGAGGCAATACAGCGATCGAGAGATATAGTACGCGTCATTTATGTTTAGCGATTGACGAGAATAGCTGCGCATCGGTAGAATCGCGCTCGTAATTGACGTATTGGTGCGAGAAAGACAACACGACTGGGACAACCAATCAACGCTCGCGCACTCGACGATCACGCGCCCCGCGCGCCGCGCGGCTACCTCGATACCTTATTTTTGACTTCTGCGCAGGTTTCGTTCAGCGCTAAAGATTCGTGACGCGTACTATACCAATCGGATACCAAATCCTTTTCACTAGAACCGCAAACCATAATATGGCCACTTAGCATTTACAGAATCCAGTAAAAATTCCAGACTGGAACAGTGTGGACGGATTGACATAATTTATTTATTTCCTTATACAGACACACAGAAAACTTTACGGCTAATTTTAATAAAGCGTGCAGCTTTAAATTTTGTTTACGACTTTGACTAAAGGAAAATTCAATAGGTATAACAAAAAAGATAATAATAATAAAAATCGTAGGTACATAAAAAAATAATTGTATATAATAATTGTATAAATATAATAAGTCATAATATAAATTTATAAGTTTTATTTTTATATTTTACAGTACACCTAGGTATCTTGTGTGTAGTACAAATTGTATTTATGCAGTGCAAACTTCTGATAATGTGTATTGACGAAATTTTTAATAAGGCAAAGTTAAACAGAGGAAGCACGATAACTAATTAACTTCATAACCACGTAGGAAGTGTCGGAGGTTTTCATTACCGAGTTAACTGAAACTTGTTGAAACTATCCAACTTTTAACTACCAGATTTTTGGTGGTACGCTCTCATCATAATGGTACCTACTGTCCCATAAAAAAATCAATCGACCGAAAACTTACACAAAGTAAAATGAGTTTTTATTTAATACTAGCTGTGCCCGCGACTTCGTCCGCGTGGAATAGTTAATTTGAGCATCATATTTAATTTTGCAAACCTTTCTGTCATTATCTATACTAATATTATAAAGAGAAAAGATTTGGGTTTTTGTATGTAATGAATATACTCAAAAAGTACTGGACTATTTTAATAATTGTTTTTTTCATTAGAAAGCAACATTGAAAATGAAATGAAAATGAAACATGTTTTATTTCTGAGTAAATGTGAACCAAATATTTTCACCTACCACCGGTTCGGAAACTAACCCGTCGAAAAGAACCGGCATAAGAAACTCGCACGGGTCCTACACATTTTGCCGGAAAAATCATCTTTTAGAATAAAATTTACAATTCTGTAACATAATTGTAAGTCATATTATCATAATGTCACTCAGATCACTAATCATAAGTTTAGTATTATGTCAACCCGTGCGAAGCCGGGAGGGGCCGCTAGTCTTAGACCGTAATTATTTTAAAGTACTTCTGCGTAAATTATATTTTTTGTTTTATTATCTTGTGGTAGAAGGACACAACCCGATCTTGATAACGCGAAATATAGTTGGCCGTGTGAAAAGCAGTCTTGTCGTAAATCGATTCCTACGTGTTTAAATGATTGCCCCTGTGATTTATTAATTGTAATGGCGAAAGATAGCTTAACGGGAAATTGAATCCTATAAAATATTTATAAAGTATTGTTACACGTGAAAATATAAGAACCCAAATATTATCCTCAAAACAAAGAAAATAGTATTCAAAAATTATTAATCTACGACGATATTATTAGCAAAAACAAATAACGCTGCATACAACTATTCAGAGGGGAGCCGACCACGCGTCTGACGGTCTGAGCCGCGCGGCGCGCGGTAGGTATGTAATGGTAGTTCATGAAGCGCATGAATTATATTGGAGTTATTTTAAAATGCTAATATCTTCTACGTTTATTGAAATTGAGTGATGTCAAAGACAATTTTGTTTACAGTAAAGTACTCTGAAACAATAACACATTGTAGCTATACTAATGTTCTGGGTCCAAATTAAAACTAAAGTCAAGTTCAAGTAAAGCAATATATTACGAATAGCGATACACAATAGTCGGCGGGCAAGCGGACGTGCGTCTGCCGTCGAAGCAAGCGAGAAGTGATCGCAGCGGAGATAGCCGAGGAAGCGCTCGTGCGCCGCTGCTACCGAAGGTTCCCGACGCGACGCGACACGATGGCTACAACTTATAATATTGCGTTTATTTCGAACAAATTTGATTACCATAAAAACGATTCTAGTGACTTAACCTTAAAAGATAGACATATGCTGTCGCGGACTTTTTTTAGATCTTTTAAAGAGGAATAATTCTTTCATACATATTTTTTTTGTATCTTGAACCGTTTTAGCAGCGCACGCACCGGAAGCCGTCAAGTATTAATAATTTCTCCCGTTTTTTCCACATTTTCCATTATATCTTCGCTTCTATTAGTCGCAGCGTGATGTTATGTAGCCTAAAGCCTTCCTCGATAAATGGTCAATTCAATAAAAAGAGAATTTTTCAATTCGAACCAGTAGATCCTGAGATTAGCGCGTTCAAACAAACAAACAAACAAACAAACAAACTCTTCAGCTTTATATATTAGTATAGATTATGTATAAAAAGAATTGATTTAATAATAGTTTTTTTTTATTAAAAAGCCGTTATACCTTACAATACTTAATTAATATCATCATTCCAAAAAAATCATTAGGTACATCGCTCCATAAACGACAAAATTATGCTTGAACACACATAAAAGTAAAGCGAATTAAGAAACCTTCTTTTTGAAGTCGATTAAGAAACGATGTCAAAAAAGAGTAAATTATTCTATAGGCTATAAGGTGTATTAAAAACACCCACATCTTCACTTACCTGATGTTAGTTAATCACTTTTGAAAATAAAAATATTTGTAGACTAAAAGAGAAAAAAGATGTTCAACGAAGACTCTAATATCTTAACCTTTTAAATTTTATTATTATATCCAAGTTATATGAAAATAAACGAAAGCTGTGCACGGTGAGACACTCAATAACATTCTAATACCTACACACCTGTAACGGTGACCTTTTGAAAAAAACCTTTTTTCATTAAATAGAACATTTAATCTTTTCAAATATCAAATCCTCAATAAACAATTTTTATTTTATTTTCTGGAATACTTTTTAGGAAATTTCAAGTCTTTATCAAAGTCTTATAAACAGTCAAGGAGTAAACTAGTGAAATTATTTTTGTTTTTGCTATAATAAATTTGTAAGTTATAACAATTTACATTTTTTTTTCATTTGCATTGTCTTAAAACTTTTGCTAAGGCAACTTTCCAATAATAATTATAATTGATTAAAGCCCTTGTTGTAGATATTCTGTGTTATAATTCAAACGCTTCAAGTCTATGGCTGAAACCAGCGCGTTTCAAAATTAAAGGAAAATGAACTTTCTGATTCCTTCCTCTTCTTGAAGTCTCATTAGAAATTTAACGAACTAACCGACTACGTATCATAAGTTTGTGCAAAATGTATGTTTTAATAATACTTAAATATAAATAGGATGTTTGTTAACAGAAATATATTAGTACCTAAAGTTTTAGGTCTTTGCTCTTTTGGTAACATATACGTATATAATCAATATCGGGTTAAGTATTTTTAACCGTTTATTGTTGCATATAAAATAAAAAAAATGAATAAAATGTTTGTCAAATAAGATTTAGTTTAATACTTAAGTTTACTAGAGACAGACAGAAGTCGATCAAAATTCAGTTACTAACATTTACAAAATCGTTTATTAAACACCTTAGTTAAACACTTGCAAATAAGTATCTTGCAATTAATGTTGTTAATATGAGTATTAATTATTATACATTGTGCTTTGAAAAATTGTTATCAAATTCGATGTCATTTACGAAAACTTACTTTTAAGAACGCTACGCTATTATTAAGTTTTTACGTTGGTTTTTATACATACACGTGACGATATAAATAAGGTTTGGGCCACAGGTGTGACGATAGCCTCCGTTTAGGTACATAGACACGTTTACACGCATTCCTTTCAATTCATTAAATAAAATACAAGATCTAACTTTTAATAAACTCACCGTAAAGCCGATGCCCACGGTAGCGGAGAAATTCCCAGGCTGGAACTTGCCGGTCTCGAACTGAACTAATAACGACGTTTTGCCCACTCCACTGTCGCCGAGCAATATTGTCTGCCAACAAAGGTTATTGCTTCTCAAGTCACAACTAATCATTTGCATTGCCTTCAGCTCTCGGGTACAATCGACGTTTTTGACTATGTAGTCGATAGAATTTTGAGGCAAAATAAAACGTTTTTGTTTGTTTCGATAACAAAACGATGAACCGAAGTTCGACTCGGTAAGCGGTATCGACATTTTTCGGTATAGACGACGATTGCATTGGGAGTATAGCTTCAATTGTACACTACTATAGATACAGTAGAACGCTGATCCGAACAAATTGGGACCGGAGTCGATTCGGATAATTGAAAATTCGGATAGTCGGACATACACTTTAAATAAAGAAATCCGAATTCTCAAAACCTTATATTTAGGCATATTTTTAAATGTCATTTGACTGTTTATCTATCACGAAAATATAGTTTCAAAGGTTCCAAGAAAAGTATAAGACCTGTTTTCTCGTGATAAACGTAAAGAACTTAGAAAACGTCTTTAATGTACGAGAGCAGTTCATATTATTTGTGAATCAATAATGTAGCGCTGAAAGCCCTCGAGAAAGGTTTATGAGCGCTTATTCGCTTCTAGATTTCTTCATGAATAATAATTGAGATTTTTGCGTATTAACATAAAAAACGGCTGTGTATTTTGCTATTTTTTAAGCTTAGGTTGCTTGCACATCTTTATTTTAAGTGACATCTGTATTTGAAGTAGGTATTTAATATGTTTTATGATCGATTCAAATTTAAAAAGTTCGGGCTAGTTAGCATTTCGTTTGAAATAAAATTTACTTTTATATTATTTAATTCGTATTTTCTTTAGTTTCATTTTCTTATCTCTTAACTAAAGACTGATATTTTTATATTATCTATGTACATTATGAATAAAAATATAAACCTCAACTATTACGATCTCGATAACACAATTTTTTTTTAAATATAGGAGGCAAACATCAGGACTTGACGCTGAATTTGGACATATAGATCATATTAATAATCATGTTAAAAGCTTAAGAAGCTATATGAGACCTACCTTATGTATCGGAATGTCATCGTCAACAACAGTCCTGGCAGGCGACTCCACAGGTTTGTAGTCTCTATACCCTGTTGGTGATGGAGTGGCTCGCTGGAGTGGAGCCCGAAGCTCGTCTTCGAAGACATCATCACTCATACTGTCGTCCGTTCCCATGTGCTACAAAAAGATTTATAAAAAGTCAACTTAATTGTGAAAGTATTTTTTTTTTCATCGACTCCATTGTTTTCCGCAAACGTAAATTTAGTGATCAAAAAATTTATAGAACAATACTTAATAGAGTTGAAACAGAAACAAAAGGAGGCTCGTTAGAATAAACACTAATAATTAATGGGAAATATTTTTTTCGAGTTAATTTCGGATAGGTAGATCATATTTTAGTAGCTGAAAAAAATCTAATTTATTTCCAACAATTCGTCGGCTATTGCTCTCATCTATTATTATAAAAAGGCTCTTTGAAGCCCGTCAGAAATGTAAAGTGGCTTACATTTCTTAATTATTTGCTTTTGATCAAATTACTTTGTGAAATGTTAAAGTGAGATGGTTTTTTCAATCTGACGCGAGGCCTTTGTTCCAACACCTACATGGCTAAAAATACATTTCATTTACGTAAGAATTAGTAATAATACTTCTTATTCAAATTGTCTAAATAGTAATACAAAATCTATAGATAATATAAGACGTTTTCTCTGAAGCACATTTCTTTGTCGAAAAGACACAATTAACTTACAAATAAAAAGGCCCGAACAGACCTTGAAGACCTGAACCGATTTCCAACAGACAGCTAAGAACACTGATATACCTTTCAAAAAAACCTCATTAAAATCAGATCATCCGTTTATACAAACTGTGTCATATTATGTCATATCATACGTGAATATTTCAATATTCTTGTCAGAAAGTAAATGTTATAAAATCGTCTGTACTGTTTATTTAATTTTTGGCAATAAATGTAACGCATATTTTTCTTGTTCATTAAAACCTTACCTTATTGTACTTTATATAAGAATACCTCTCAGAAGCAGATTTCTTACTTAAAAACTCTTTTATATGACACGTGAATATTTTATTAAAAGCATGCAATAAATACAACGCATTTTGGTCTTTCATACAAAATCGATCGTTCGCTTCATCGCTTTATAAATTCATTAAGCGAACCACGAGTATAATAAAAATAGTAAGCATTTTATAGGCTCAGGGAGGTGGATTGAATAATAATCAAGTTTGTTATACAATAAATGGGCTTATATCGTCATCAAGCCCATCAGCCCGTGTTGAACATCAAAGGCATGTCTGGGACACGCTATTGAGCGAGGGCAAATAATTTGCAACACACTTTCACATACATCGGATAAGATATTCGTACCTATTTGTACTAACATAAGATCGATTATCGCCTGCATCGCGTGCTTCTATTGTTTCGGCGTAAATCCATCAACGTTTCGTTATGTATTGATGCATCTTTCATCGGATGTGGGTTGAATTGTATACGTTTTAATGACGTATAATGTTTAATTTATTTCCGATATTAATGTAAATTGAAGCTAATAAGCGACGCCGGATGTATTTTATTGTCACAATTAATGTACTAATTGCTAGATGAGTTGTTAACATTTAAATATTAATTATTTCGATCAATATTGAGTTATTTGTATCTGTGAATTTAATGTCATGCTTAACTCAATATATTCAATTAAAATATATCATAAGATTTTTAATACTTAGGTACGCGTTAATTTTAAGATGTTATTAGTTTAGCTAATTACGGAATAAACTTGTTAATAAATTGAGAGAGACATAATTAATTACTTCGCCGCAGAAATTGAAGTAATAATTGTTTATATACCTACACGTGTTGAAGCCGTTTATAACAAAAACACAAAACATCTAAATATAAGTTAACGCAATTGTTGAAGGATAACATAAATAGGGCATAAGACAATATAATAAAAATAGAACAATTTGAAGCGTAAATATTGTACTGAAGGGTACACGTGTAGCTCTAGAGTCTAGACCCTTTTAGTATCGCGAATGCTATAATACTATCATTGATATTATATTAAATAGATATGTTATACACCTACAAATAAACCGAAAAAAATGTTCTGCACAGCAGCGCTAGCACACATACGTAGTATTCTTTCATTCACCTCAAGTCAAACGATAGAAAAGAGATAAATAATTAATTAAACCATCATGAAAAAAAGAGATGTTACTTTTGTGACTTGCGCGTGAATGCAAATAAACATAAGATCGAACCTATTCGTATTTAGATTCGTACCTATGACGTCATAAATAGGATGTTTTTTCATCATCAAAATTTTGCGCTTCTAACATAATATGTATTTAATAGAATATCATTGAATGTTATGTATTCAGTTCACGGTATCTGACCCGTCCCCGTAAATATACGTGCGACTTATCTTACGTTACGAGATGATAGGGCTTGCAGATAACATTTAAAATTAAATTAAACGAGTAGGAGGGTGTATTGATGCAAAGCTTGTTTTAGTTACTAGGTAACGGATAAATAACATACACATTACACATACACACTTTGTAAATACATAATATGTTATCTACATATTGATAATGTATTTACATAGCGAGTATTAGCTTTAGTATGTATTATATTTATACATAATACATACTAAAGTTCAGACCTAGACAGATACAAAATACAAATGAACACATTTAAAGATAACAAATATATTTTTCCAATGTCTTAATCGAACCCACAAATTCTACCAAGGTTCCAAAGGCAAGCGATCATACTAAGTAATATATTAGTTAACCATTTGCTTTTGGTTATGTTTAAACATAGCCTTAAAACGCGATTATTGGTGATTAAACACATTCATGTAGCTTACAAGCATAGCTGGTATCTAATTAATTGTATTTAAGAAAAAAATCCGCAACTTGTCCCAATAGTACCAAAAACCACACCTTTAAAATTTCCTCTTTAAATAAGAAGTCAAGTGTTTTTCATCAATTAAATATTTAAAATGTCTGTGGCAGCCCTAACAACATCCCCTATTGTTATTGTAGGGTGGACACGCCACGATTTCTAATTATACTGCATGTTCTAAAAGTGAACCAAATACTTATGGTATATTCCTATACAAATAGTATTTGATTAAATTTAAATGGTGTTTCGTGTTCAATGTATGACGATATTTATCTGGATGACGACGACGAGTTTTATCTGAATTTCTTTTAACTTTAACTAAAACAAGTTTGTCGTCAAACAGTGATATCTCTTAAGAGATGTTTTTAAAAGTCTTCAATCGAACTAAACATCACCAAAGGGGAGGAGATATCAAAATCTGCTAAATAAAAGAGCACGTGATTATTGGATAGCTCCATAAAAGAACGTCAGATGTTTTGCATTCCATCAAAATAAGGATTCCACTTGGGAAAATATGTTCAGAAATACTATACAAGTACATGCTAAAGGACGATGATCGTCCTTGTCTCCTGCAAGGACCAGTATAATTGTATCAAGCGAAATAACGTTATGAGTGTACTGGCTATGGAGCCCAAGAGGGGATTCCGGGACTTTGAGAGGCGCGTCAGATTAATATGTAGGGGGATACCTTGTACCCGGTTAAGTTCCTCCACAAAACATGAGGCCCATATATAAGGCCGCCCGTTATTAAGGATACAGGATCAGATTAGTAAAAAAAAATTGACCATCAGAAATTCTCGAGCGCGTCAGATTAAGGTAAGGTGAGTTAATTACATCCTAAAAAGTGTATATTCCACTAATCTGACAATTTGAGAGTGACGTAAAAAAAGGGGAGAGCAACAAAGTTGTAAAAAAAAACGTTATCTCGGCATTCTCGAGCGTAGCTAAATATTTTTTTATTTTGAAGGAAATAATTCAAGAATAATGAAAAATATATAATCTGACGATTTCCGCAAGCCGAAATAACAAAAATTCGTCGATCAAGTTGCGTGCAGCTGCAATTTGCTGCGAATTTTTGTTGCGGCCTTATATATGGGCCTCATGTTTTGTGGAGGTACTGAACCGGGTACAAGGTATCCCCCTACATATTAATCTGACGCGCCTCTCAAAGTCCCGGAATCCCCTCTTGGGCTCCATAGCTATACGTAATACTTTTTGATGATATACGTCCCCTCGTGTGTCAATCTAACGAATTCTCGTGGCTAATAATATTTAAACATGGTATAGTATCTATAGAACACAATTTCTTCTGTCTGTTCCTATGTATGCTTAAATCTTTAAAAATACAAAACAGATTTTCGTTCGGGTTTTTAAATAGATAGATCGGTTCAAGAGGAAGATTTATATGTACCTAGCCAGTCAAAGATACAAAGCCAGAACTAGTCGGTAGTTCTAAAAAAACACATAACATGTCTGTCTATTTAAAGTCCCTTTATTTAAGAAACGCGAGAATATGTTACAGGGGCGAATTAAAGAGCTACTAGGTCAAATGGTATAGTATCATATGAAAGCACATATCCAGCTTATTTAGTAAAAAGACTTGTCATATCTTTGTATGATATACGTAATATTAATAATATATTTAAAAACCAAAGACCGATGCATGTTAACGCTGCCCATAAACTAAATTTATTATTACCTACTCTTAAACTGTTAAAACCGTTTACGATCGCATATAAATATGTTTATTGCATAGAAATGTATGTTTGCTACTTTGTTGCATGCTCTCAAATCAAGTAAGTGTCCTTTATTTCCTTTTTATAGTAAAGCGGGCAAATGAGCAGAAGGGGTATCTGGTTATAACCACCTCCACCTATAAGCATTAGCATGAGTCTTACAAATGTGTTTAAATTTAAATCAAAGACTTTGTTGAAGTCAAGGCCGGTTTCAGAAGGTGGTAATGAACTGGAAAGACCCCTGATAGAAGCGTTCCATATGGCAACGGTTCGAAGAATATTGCGAGAGAAATGCACCGTACTAGATCGCCAAGTATCCAAGTGAATCCATGGTTCATTTTACGTTGAGACATAATTCTTTACTTTTTGAAATGGCAGCAACACAGTCGTAAAGGTTTATCATTGCGCCTGTTCATGAGCGAATGTGGTAAGGTATCAACAGACGAACATCATGCTTGGGAGCTGAAGAAGTGACCACTAATAATGCCGTTACTTGATGGAAGTCTTCTATGAGATGGTGGTACCACCTCGGATAATTCAGGTCACTATAGCTTAATAGCATGGCTTTACCACTGCGAAAATAACCATATAATGATATATTTTGTTAGTATTGATACGGAAAAGATTCTCTATCCTATTATACCTAATAAAAGGCTACTTTTCATCAGTTTAATGTACTTATATTGGATTATACGTCATACAAGGAGTTAACAGAACGGGAGGGAACATATATTTATTAAGAGCTCTTTAGATCATTCTCCTTTGAAAATACTCTTTGATGTAGAGACGAGGTTCAATCACGTTTATAGTGAAAAATGTTAAATATGAAATCTTAAGGTTGATTGTATTTTTAATTAATATAGTTATCTAGAATATCAGGACTTATTCAGGAATATTCACTAAAAAGATTTTGAACAACAGAATAATTTTAAAAATTTTTGAAGTTGAAAAATTTTCGTTTGGGAAAGACTTTCTTGTTTTTGGACAAGATATTAAAATTACCTTTGAGAATTTGATTAAATATTAGCGACCCACCCCGCTTTACTCGCATATATTATGCAATATGAATATAAACCTTCCTCTTGATTTACTTAGCTTTTAAAAACTATATCTACTCATTAAAAAAGTCGCATGAGAAACGGTTGTGTAGTTAAAGATTTAAGCATACTATATCCCATAGGGTCAACGAAACCGACTTTGAATTATACTATGTAATGAAGTGGTTACTATTAGGAAATAAATGCTTTGGATATTGTTATTAATCTATATATATATAAAAGGAGAAACTGACTGACGGACTGACTGACTGATATATCAATGCACAGCCTAAACGGCTAAACGTAGGCACTTGAAATTTGGAGAAGACGTAGCTTAGGTACCGTAGAGGTGCACTAAGAAAGGAATTCCCGAAATTCCCACGGGAACGGGAATTAGCGGAAAAATCCTTTTGTGTGAAAAATCTAAACCTCTTAAGTTAGACGCTTGAAATTTGACACCTTATTAAACTTAAAGGTTATTGCCACAGGATATTGCAAAATTACTACGGGAACGGGAGAAAGCGGGAAGGAAGGGGGGGGGTCAAAGTTTCTATGAAGGTCCACGCGGACGGAGTCGCGGGCAAAAGCTAGTAAAAATATATTTTATTAAAGTAAAATAAATTTGAAAACCCGCCATCTATTACGCGGTTTATCAAACTTCTTCTAATACGAAACTTGGAGCTTTAGCAATCTAACTTAATGCCGAGAAAAAAATTTATATTTATTGAATTAAATTTTGATTTGTAATATCCAATGTAATTAAACTTATTTAATCAAACTTAAAAATTTAACTTAGTTAATCAAACGAATTCACAATTTTGCTTAAAAATTTAAAATTGGATAGAATATTTTTCGATCTATTTTTTATGGTTATCTTTTTTTTATTAATTTATTTTAATAATATTAATGACATGCATATTTATGATGGGTGTAACATATATCTAAGATAAAATAAACTTATATTATCAATGTTCATAAAAATATTTTTCAATTTAAAAAGAAAACATCAAAGTTTGAAGTTAATTTACTAACAAAACATTATTTGATCAACTCATTTAACGAACTTCATAATTTCATTTTTACTCATAGACAAAACAAAAATGAGAACTACTCCCGCATCAAACAAATGTATTAAAAACTAAAAACCAAATCCAATCACGTTAGCTGGCATTCAACTGGTGTCCCTCCATCTCCCCCCTACCCCCAGTCACCCCCTAATTGAGACCATTTAAAGTCTATTGATTTGCACCCTCATTTTTATTCATGGCGCTTGCTGATGACAAAAAATTGTGTCAATTCTAAACGGGATGAGATTGGTCTGACGTAGACTTCACAATTGTTAGATAGATGTAGCATTTAAAAGTTATTTTATTATATTTGTATGGTGTTTTATTAAGTATTTCTATATAGTAATTTTCCTATATTAGGTATAATCAATTGTAATCAAATTATGTCTAAGAAACTTCTGTTGTCCTGGTAATACGTAATAGTTTAGCGACATTATTTAATTCTGTTTATTTTTTTTATAATTAATAATTTATTGATGTTAAGCTGATGGTAGTGACAATTTATTTAATACGGTTAAAATTACCCTCATTCATAAAAGTTAATTTATCTAAAGCATTTGAAGAACTCGCTTACCAGAACATGATAAGTCGAACCATGACATTGCGAAATGAACCCTGCGCTGATATGTTATCACTTCGCTGACGGGACACGAAACAATAAAAGCTAAAGATACTCACACTCATTTCTCTAACAAACTCCTTATCAACCGATTGTAGCACACACTATCATAAATTGCCAAATAATGGTGACCGGGCACGCATTCTGTAAACCGGCTGTCACAAAACCAACACCGGAATGTCACAGCTCGGACACAGTGACGTCACTGCATACACAAGCACAGATTATACCCATTCAACAATTATATCGCGAAACGTCTGATATCACGATCTTTGTGAAACGAAAACTCACATTTTGAGGTTATGTCCCGACTCACTGAATGTAGGGCACGCGTTAAGGTTGATATTCGCGTACAGGCGCGTCGATGTGTGCGTTTTCAGGCCGTAAAATGTATATGTATGTGGATTTTACGTGCTTACGTAAGAGTTTTGTTGGTGTGCGCATCGGGGTGCAGAAGGGATACTCTTTCCAAGATATATTAGAAGATATCTGATTAGCTGGGATTTATTTTAAATTTTTTTTTTAATTAATAATTTATATTTACGTCTTGTTTGAATATATAATTCAAATAAAAGATTTTCACAACTACCGACATATTTTCATAACAATAAATGTTTCAAATGAACCAGGTACATGTAATATTTTTATTGTATAGGCGTATATAAGAGTGTGCGCGGATGTGTTTCAAGTTATTTTTTCGTGTGTGTGTGAATTCTAGGAAATCGATTCAATGCGAAGATTTGACAACAGTACCATGGATTAAGATCTCCCTTTAATCTCACAAAGTAAGCTTTATAAAACTCGATTGAGTTGTAAGTAAACTACATTTTTATACTGGTTATATGTTGATATTAGTGTAAGAATACCGAATGTTAGGAATAAAGAATAAGGTATGTTAATTTATTTACACTTACATTATAAATATAATACAATCGATCGTTATTTTCCCTAAAATTTGTTGATATTTGAAGATGTTTTTATCGTTACAAGTACTTCTAAATTTTTTTTGATAATGCGCGCTGTATATTTTATATGACTTATTAATTAGAAATTTACATTGACTATGAACTATGTTCATGAATTTATATATAAGACTATACAGCTAAAAATTCTTTAAATGTTTTGTGTACAAATTTATGCTTTTTATGAGGAATAACAGTTTCTTAAGTGATTAAGGTTTATAGCTATCTAAAACGTCATAAATCTAGATAAAATACACCAAAAAAAGTTTTTAATAATAACTTTCTAGATAAGTAACCGTGTAACGTCTTCAGTGTTCTTTATTTAATTGGTCTTGTATACAGTTTTAATATTAAACTAAATATAATGTATGTATGTACTTACTCAATACGTGTTCGTTAGTTATAATTAGTTTCGACTCTTCAATTACAATCGATTCGAGAACATATAGTAATCTTCATCTCTACTTGACATGCGCGAGTTGACCTACGCAATCGATGGGTAGAGTTTGTTTTTGTTCTGTCTCTGTCTTTTCATACAGCTCTCTCTTTCCCTCACGTTAACGCAACGCTAGACACAGACGTTTCTATCGTACGAAATAGTACGCGTTCTTCTAACTAGATGGCGCTAGGTGAGCCTCGATAAGGCATAATGCGTAGTTTAGTTATAGCTGTTTTAATATTGATACTGTATTAAGTTCTATCTAGTTATAAATAAATTAATTATTAAAATGATGCATGTCCCAGTTACATCGTTATTTATTTAAAAGAAATATTTTATGTATGTCTAGGTATAAGAAAACTAACGAGTTTTATTTAGGTTTAATCGAGACTAGTTATGTTTTCTTTCGTGTGCCATACCGGGTAAAATCCTGGGAAGATTCAGACTCAAAGTAAGTACCTATTTAAACTTAGATCTTTTTAAAACATTTAAATATCATCAAACGTAGTATTATTTTCAAGAACAAATTTGCTCACGTAACCTTACAAAAGGCTGGTACCTTAACAAGAGCTATTAATTGAAAAATCCTACACAATAGCAGGAAACGCGGTCTAAATACAAGAATAGCTTCAAGTTTTAAAACGTAAAAAATAACAGTCAATCCACGCGCCCGCCTACCGCAGCCACAAATAAACGAATACAAACACATAAAACTATAAAACGTCTTAAAAACCTATCACCTACACGGGAACATAAACTCTAAACCAAAGATTTAAAGTTCAATCTTCCTTGAATAAACGTTGGCAGTTAGAATGAAATGGTTAGGTCGTACATGTACGAAAATTCAGTAAATATTCTGCATTGATCTTTGAATAATTCAATAGCGAAGTGATTCGATTTCACCTTCTGTTTGCGCTGATTTCTTCAATTTGAATACAATAGTCTCACTAGAGTTAAAAGTGAGCTTGTCAATACGTGTTTAACGGTCAAATTCTCATACGTAAAGTAATGTAAGCACGCCTTAAGTCTAGTAATTTTGAGTTGTGCTTAAATTTAAATAGGGTTTCACATATTCTTCGGCACTTTGTGGGACGAGAGATAACCTTAGCTTTGGTAGGAAGTTGGAAGTAGGTAATCAATTGTTTAATTAGAGATGCCTAAATGTGTCATTTGTAAGTTAATATGGTGAAAAGAAAGAATAAATTTTTGTTATTATATTAAAAAATACAATGGTTTCTTAAAGGTCTGTTTATCCATTTGCCAGTTTATTTTCTATTGCATACAACTAAATTGAAGAAACAAAGTATAAATAGTATTGACGGATCTATTTTTTTTTTTATTATTGTAATATTTACACGTGTAAAACAAAAAATAAAGTGCAGAAGAACACGGCTTACTATTAATCCCTAATCTATACTAATACTCGTATATTATAAAGAAGTAAAGTTTGTGTGTTTGTTAAATTGTAAGGGATAATCTCGGGATCTACTGAACCGATTTAAAAAATTCTTTCACCAATAGAAAGCCACATTATAGCTGAGTGTCATACGCTATATGAAAAAAGCTAGTAGGTATGTAGGTAATAATCTAGCTAGCTAGTCGTGTTCTGCGACTTTGTACTAATTTTTTAGCCAGGCTGAACCGTTATATGAAGCAGCAAATAGCATTGTCATAAATGTAAAACGGCTATGTATATTGTCGCTATATTATGAAAAAAGGTTCAAAAATTTTCCAAACTATCTATACTAATATGTACTAGCTATTGCTCGCGATTTCAGCTCTCTATTTACGATGAGAATTCAATAAGTATACTGTACCTATAAGTCGCTTTTTACGTCTGTCTGTCTGATTTATATGTATATATGTGTTACTACTCATAATATCGGTCGGAACAGTTTTAACTAAATCGCTTCGGGAAAACGCATTTCGTACCTATTGCAGAAACAAGTTTTAACTAAAGGCGTTAAGTAAAAACTAGTTCTAACTAGGAAAAACGCGTTCTAACTACAAACTAGTTTTAACTGTAACATATATATACCTACATGCATAATATGCGTGCGAAACCGGGGCGGGTCGCTAGTAAATAATTAAAAATTAAAAGCCATAAAAAAGGCTATAGTAGGTCAATCTTAAGACTCTTTTTAAATTGTTTAAGGAGGTACAATTCTCTTATACATATATTTTGGCTATCTCGAACCATTTAAGCAGCGCACGCAAAGGAAACTAAAAAATTATTTATAAGTCTTTCCCGTTTTGACAACGTTTTTCAACGTGATGTTATTAGACTAAAACCTTCAACGTTTAAAGGACTATCCAGGACATATAATTTTTCAATTCGATTTCGTAGTTCCTGAGAACAAAGAAACAAACAAAGTCTTCAGCTTTATAATATTAATTAAAATATACTCGAACATACTAACTTCTCAACATAATATAGAAGTAGAGTGTTCAAATAGTCGAGGATCACTTTGGTTCAGAGAATGTTTGTTAGTTAGGTATTGTACCTTCACGCAAATGAATGAATGAATAAAAAAATAGATGAACCTTGGCTTTCAGAATTCAGGTTGATTAGATTAAACAAATTCATGTCGAAAGAAGAGATTTACACAGAAATGTACTTTTCATTCCGGTTTTAGATAATTGTTTAAAAGCGGTAAAATTACGCATTGCTTTTCATTAAAATACCTATTTTACCGATTGTATTGCATAAGCAATTGGCTATAAAGCTAAAAATATTTTTCGAGCTATATTTAGATAGGTACTAGTCTCGCCTGGCGGTTTTTCCCGGATGTATAAACATAAACCTTTCTCGTGATTCGTGATAGAGATAAAGATACATGGAGTGATCTATCTAATAAAAAAACACATGAAATGTCTATCTGTCTTTCCATCACGCTAAATTTACTGAACCGGTTAGAACGAAATTTGTTACACGGATGGTACCTACTATATAGTCTATTTTTGCCTTCTTTCCCCAGCACCAGGCTTTAGACTATCTGTGTACGAAATTTCGTTCTAATCGGTTCAGTAATTTTTGTGTGATGGAAGGACAGAGAGACAGACAGACAGTTACTTTCGCATTTATAACATTAGTATGGATTAACTTAATCTCGATGAATCTCCGACTTACATAGGAATTATAAGGAGTTACCTTAAAAGTTAGTTCTTTAGGTAGATTTATCCCTTGACCGCTATTCCGACAGCTTAGAATATGTTTTCGATAGCATATTATGCGATTAGCGTATGAGAGGTAAAGGAATTGTTTGAGTAACATTCCTTTTAAACAATTGTAAGATTATCGACATGACAATGGTTCGAGGTCAAGAAGTTGTATATATATTAAGTCCAGAAAAAATATCATAAGCGCGATTCAGAACTCGGCGCATCTGTAGCGTAGTTGCAACAAAATTTGATGAATGATTAATAGTAAAGAAACCTACCTATAGTTGTCTATAGGTTTCGCACTATTTTTTCGATCAAATAACGTATTTACTTAAACACAAATGAAAATATTATCTATATCTACACTAAGATAAGTTTTTATTATAATTATAATATCTACAAGGAATATTAATAAATTTTAATATTCAGTTTCGTAACCAAGACAATCGCCGTATTTTTAACGCCACAAGAAATTCTATTATCGCTCAACCACAATTATAATAAAATAAACAATGGAAATTCTTCAACGAAAAAATAGGAATTTGACCGTAATTCATTACGCTTAATGAATGTTGTATTAGTTTTAAATACCTAACGTGCTTGCTAGCAGAGCGTGGCAAGGTCACTCCGACGATAGTCAGTTGGCCGCGAGCTGGCAACGCCGCACGGGCAGACAGAGACGCTAATACCAAAACGTAGCGAGTTAGACAGAGATGATAGCACTCCTATTGTGCATTCAGAAAGGAACGGATGCGATTATTGTACGCGCGCAACGCGTGACCCGAGAAAGCGACCGATACACATGAATTAATTACTTTATGAATGAATGATTCGTAATAAAGCCGTAAAACGTCTTAACAAAGAGCTATAGCTTTGTAAGTATGTTCAAATAGGCGATTAAGCTGTTTAAAGACCCATAAATTATACTTATTGTCTAGATAAATGCAATGGTGTTAACACAATATCTTGCTAGGAGTTAATTCCATAACAAATTTTAATTAAGGAACCAAGACTTTTGAAAATTGTACCGTCATTTACTTTAATAAATACACCGTTCTTTTAAAAGAAATTCACCATTTAGATATATCTAGCTGCTCATTATATTAATAAATCTATAATTTGATAACTTAATAAACTTAATAATAACCAGTAAGTATGTGTTGCATTTTTAAAATTAATTTCAGTAAGCCACATGGAGAACCAAATAGTAGAAAAATATATGATGATATATATTATTGGTATTATAAGTGAATAATCGAAAATATTACTACGTATACTATATTATAGGTCTACGTTTCAATTATTTATAATATAGTTTGTTTATTGTTGCCCTATTTTAAAAAGAATTTAAATATAAAAACACATTTCATTCAAAGTTCAAACGCTTTGCGTAAGTTAATGTGTTTCCTCACTAATATAACGTATTTCGTATATTAGCAAGTACTAATACTTTCTTCTCTTTTGTAAATTCAATAAGAATTAAAGTTTTTTTATAAAAATCAAACCCCTAATTAGAACAATCAATATCTTAAATACATTCAGTTCCATACAAAACGTGTTTCTCCTTACTACATCTATAAAGCTACAATACTTTTTCCTCCATCAATGCTATACCTACTTACATAGATACATACATACCTATACATAGTACAGACAACCAAAAAAACAAACGCAATAAAAAAATCGAAAAGTGAAAAAATATTTGGTGGCCGTGTACCAGGCTGTCAGAATCGTAAGAGAATCGTTACGATTTAGGCCTAAACGCGACGCGTCGCGTCGGCGCGTGGCGCCATTGCGACGCCGAGCGAACTCATTTACATCGAAATCTATATTATTTCGTTTAAAAACAGTCTGATAGTAGATTTATTATAAATATTCAATCGTACGAACGCGTAAATATCGCTTTATATCGATGAATATTGTAAAAACAACTTAAACCGGTTGTGATTTTGTTTTGGACTGGATATCGCGATCTGATAAAATTTGCGTTAGCAACGTGTCTATCTTTATTATTTATTAAATTAAAAACATGGTTATTAAAAGAGAAATAATAATGATAATAATGTTGTTTTTTGGGTAAACAACTATTAGATTTTTTAAATCAAATAAATACACATTTCGATATCACTTAGGTTGCTTCATAGATTTTTTATTATTAACAAGTTTGCTTGTGTTTTACCTTATTTTATACGTCAAACTTATTTCATATAAACTTTGACTCCCCCCTTATAAACCTTTTTTCAGTGAAAAAGTAGTCTATGTCTTGGGCTCTAGTCTAGTTGTCTAGTAAATTTCATTGCAATCGGTTCAGTAGTCGCAGCGTGAAAGCGTAACAGACAGACAGAGCTACCTACTTTCGTTATTTATTTAGCTGTTAAATTGCGAATTTAAAGTGACGTCATTTTAGCTCCACGTAAAAGGTAAGTCACGTGCTTATATCGAGGTCTGATTAAGAAGCGGATTTAAAAGTCTGTGACATTCGTTGCTAATATTTAGATTACGTATACTTCGCTATTTAAAACTATATTTTTAAAAATTATTTATTCGTAAAATTATAAAAAGTTTCAAAGCCTCGCGCAATCTTTTGGGGGTTCATTTAAAAAAAAGCAGCCTATGTCCTTCCCCAGGCTTTAGACTATCTTTGTACTAAATTTCATTTTAATCGGTTCTGTAGTTAGACAGACAGACAGACAGAGCTACCTTCGCATTTATAATATTAGTGTGGATATATAATTAAATAGATAGCTCGAAAGCCTTTGCCACAAATCTGGGAGCTACATCAGGTCTACGACTAATACGTCATGACAGAAAGATAAAGTATTGCATAGTCCCATTATAGATATATTATCTATATGAGACTCCAAAAGTATATGATAAGGGTCAATATTATAAAACACTAGCTGTTGCCCGCGACTCCGTCCGCGTTTTCTTTCATAAAAAATTATTCCCCTGGAAACTGAATAAAAAGTATCCTATGTCCTTCTCCAGGTTCAAAACTACATCCCCACCAATTTTCAGCCAAATCAGTTGAGCCGTTATCGAGTTATAAGTGAAGTAACTAACACGACTTTCTTTTATATATATAGATAGATATAGATGTTAGTTGTAAAACAAAACATTATTTGATACGTGTAGTGTGAAAATTACTTAGGTAAGATGTGATTATTTTGCTCGTCTGTGGTGCTTACCTACTGTTAATCTTTTTGACATGAATCGTCTTAAAAATCGCGCCGAAACATACTGGTACCAGGTTTAAAAAGTGGACCGTTACGAAAAGGTCAATATCATCGTACCTTTATAATTAAAAAACAATATTTCTTAGAAACAAAAATGTGGTGTAAATATTTCACTTATATAATCAGCTCCCTGTTACAGCGTCTTGTTTGGATTTAAATCTTTTACTTTAAAAGCGATTCGTTAACATAGACGTTTCATGTTAAAACCAACGGCCGTGTGCCACCCGATGTTTCTTGTGTTAAGATGATTTTTAGTGTATTAATATAGTGTTGTATTCGATTATTCTAATATAAAGGTAGGTGTTTAGAGACGAATAGAGGTTTAGTGTAATATATTACTCTGTGATGTTGAAGGAGAAAATCTCTCTCTCGCGGGCTCGCGGAAGATTGCCTTGTGCGTCTCGAGCCCGCCCGGGCTTTAATCGATATAACACTTAAAGGGTGAGTCTAATATAACCGTCTACTTCTCCCCCGAGAAAGACGCCGTATCCGTAAGGGGATTTCCCCCCGTGAAAAAAAGGAGATAATTTCTGACGGATACTTGTCAGGGTGTGCGGAGGAACACCTGTGGGCTTTAATCGTTTCGTGCGAGTCCGATATAGCCCTCCTTTTCAAGAATATCTGAAGTCATTTTCTATAACTAAATTATTTAGAAACCACCTTCAAATGGTCTTTAACGCATGAAACTATTTTACACAGCTAGTGTTATGTATGATTTTATACAGAAGTAAAGTTTGTGTGTTTGTTAAAATTGTAAGGGATAGTCTCGGGTTCTACTGAACCGATTTTAAAAAATTCTTCAATAGAAAGCCACATTATTGCTGAGTGTCATATACCTATAAAAACCGAAAAGGATAATTAACATTATGCCCAATGAAATGGGCACGGGTCAGCTAGTGTTATATATGAAGGATGAATTGGGCGTGTCTAAGCACGGTTATAACTTAAAAAGTAATCCCTTACTACTTAACAAAGATTAGTAATCTTACCATATTAACTGATTGAGAATCGAACTTTAAGTAAAGCAATCTATAAGGAATTATAAGGCCTTATAACTTATAATTCGATAACTGAAACGTAAAAGCCTTATAAAACTTGTAAGAGAACTCATAAGTTATAG
>JADANM010001810.1:3419105-3462837 GCA_026213755.1 Eurema hecabe
AAACGTAAAAGCCTTATAAAACTTGTAAGAGAACTCATAAGTTATAGTGAGCGTGCGCATGACTCCTCCTATAGGCGTCCCGCCCCGCCCCGCCCCGCCCTTCGAGCCCTTCGCGAGTGACGAATCAAACGGGCCCAACTATTCCGACGTTCCAATTTCGAATTCCGTTTTCGAATTAGGAATTTAGGAATGATATAATTGTTGCTTATGGAACGTCGATGCTGGTTTTAAACGATTAGCTTGGAATGTTCGTTTGAAAAAAGAATAAAGCAATTCGTACGTTGTTTAAATTGTTTCTTTTTAAATTCTAAATTCGAATTACTTTCTTTTTTATGGTGTTTTTAAATGAACATTGGTATGAAATAGGTGTTAAGATTTTTTGTATTGTTTATTTAAAATAGGATTAAGACTCGATTGTTTTACTTAAAACTATAAAATACCTATCATTATGTATCTAATAATATCTTATAATACAATCTAAATGGCAATACCATTTTAAATATACAAATCAACACCTATCTACGATAAGAATGGAAAGCAACCTTAAAAATCTATTTAGTTTTCTTTTTCAGCCAAGATGTCGTTCATATCAATTTCATTGATATAAAAATTTTATTATTTTTGTGAATTATCAAAGCACATATAGAAACTTTTTTAATCGAAACATGTGATATTCGCGCGCATTGAATGTCAAAGAAACTATTCTATGAAACTAGATGGCGCTGCACGTCAGCTGGTACTTTATAGTATTGATTGTGAGACCCGTCTCAGCTTAACACGTGTAGTTATTACAATAATTCGTTCTATATTTACTTGATTTTGTAGATATGCCCAATTTTTTTTTGTTAAATTGGAATATGATACCTAATAAAATTTGTCGGGTGGATACAAATAATTTTTCTTTTTGTCAATTGTAATACAACGTGGTATACTGTGAATGGTAACAGGTCTAATTTGGCGCGCATTAAAAGCTATTAAAACTATTGATATATTGTAGTGAAATTTAAAAAAAAAAAATAAAAAGCATTTATTTAACGAAATTTAACAAAATTTGAATTTGCACAGTTTCCACAGAAGGTTTCCCTGTGTTGTGAAAGACTGGCTCCGTTAACATTATCTGTTATTAACCAATTTTTACATAAACATGGTGTTATAGAATAGCGAAATTGTTTGTAATTTTAAGATTATTGATTGAGAGACCCGTCTTCGCTAAGAATTTGTTGTAAATTATAATATTCTTCGAGAAATATGTAGTTTAAAAAAAATACGTACAAGAGACCGGGAAGATTTTTTGAGTTTCAGTTTATTTGAGATTATTACAACCTGAGAACAGTCTTTAATATACAGACTGTATCCGGGCTATTACCGTTTCATCCGTATTCGGCATCCTACAGCTCATAGTATCATGTCTAAATAGGCTTTTTAACTTACCAATCCATATTAATATTATAAATGCGAAAGTAACTCTGTCTGTCTGTCTAACTGTCTTTCAATCGCGCTAAAACTACTGAACCGATTAGAACGAGTTTTGGTACACATATGGTCTAGACCCTGTGATAAAACACAGGCTACTTTTTAACTGCAAAAAAAGGTTATAAAGGGGAAGGGGGTGTCAAAGTTTATATGAAAGTCGAAGCGGACGGAGTCGCTAGTTACCTCTAGCATAATATAAGTTTTTATAATATAATATGTAGGTAGGTACCCTATACAATAAGTTAACGTAGCACCAAAACGGATGATCCGATTTTAATGCGGTTTTTTATTTGAAAGGTATATCTGTCGAGACTCGAGAGTGTCCCTAGCTATGTTTGGTGGAAATAGGTTCAGATCTTCAAGGTCATCGGGTCGTTTGTTAGGTGTGATGAGAATGGTACACGCTCAGTTTGCTTGCGTTTATGTATTTAGGTATAATACTGACTTGTGTCTGATATTTTTTTATTGAACCGTTATGATTTACGATTGGGGTAATTTTGACAACGTCTAACAAATCGATCGAGCCGGTTGCACATATATTAAAACAAGACTTATGCCACATGCGGCGTTAGCTCTCCCTGATCGAAAATCATTTCATCGAATTGCGCTATGTATTGTACGTATGTTTTTACAAAAGAAAAGTATGTTTAAGTAATTTATTCCGTTATCTAGTTGCCAAAACACAAGCTTCTGCTTAGCCTGGAACTAGATGGCGCTGTGTATAAATGTTCTGAAAATATTTATTTAAAAAAAAATGTTTTTCAAAAAAGAGCTGAAGGTTACTATATGATATAAAATAGTTAAAACTCTTAGCGATATGTTGATGTATCTCGTCTCCCGTATCTTGTTTGTTTTGTTGACTATTTTATGGCATATCAACTAATGCCACTAACGAGGTTACAACTCAGTTTGGTGTCTTATCTCCTAAGAGATGCAAATCGTGTATCGTCTCGTAACTTATCCTATTTATAAAGAAAGCTGATTATATATATTATAATGATAGATGATTTTACTTAGTGTCTGTAATTCTCTAATTCAGTAAACCATAATATAAAAACAATGGAAAGCAATGACACCTTTGCGTCAGCGTATATCTTTTAGTACCTACGTGGAGACAGATACAAGATGATAGCGCCTGGCCATGTGTTGGCCATCTATAGATCTACTAGCCGTGCCCCGCGGCTTTACCTGCGTAGTTCCTGTTCCCTGGGCAATACCGGGATATAAAGTATCCTATGTTTTAATCCAGGATATCACTTACCTACACACCACATTTCGACTAAATCGGTACAGTCATTTTTGCGTGAAAGCAAGACAAACATATAGACAGACTCCCATTTATAATATTAGTATGGATACTAGGTAATGCTTAGAAACTCTCCGAATACAATCAATTTTGATAAGTTTTTGAGCGCCTTCGAGTATTTTTTTTTTTCTATTTGTTGATGTTTCCATAACTATGCGATGAACTGATGATCGATACGAATCTTTATTGAAGAAGCTTAAATTACAAGTGAGTAAAAATTTTTCGATAATCGATATCAAAATCTTTCGATAACAACGACGATTGTATTTAGAGTAGAGTATCAGAATTACGTTTATCTATTATCGCTCCGAATAAGTCTTTCCTACGAAATATTGTATTCATCTAAGTTAAAAAGACTTTCCCTACATAAGATATAATTTAAAAGCTTATGGGTTAGGTTAGATTAGATTTAGATTTAGATCCTAGAACAATCTTAATTTATCTATAGAAGGAAGGAAGATTCGAAAAAAAACTTCATTTCTTATAAAGGTAAGATAATTAATATATTATTTCATTTGTTTAAATAACAAATCAGAAATTCTAGAATGTTCCACGTCGCCCCACAACGGGCGATGACGTCACGGGACCAGGGCCGCAGCGCGGATCACAAGCCACGCCCCGAAGACACGCCTCTTACCCTTTTCACTTAAGTTACGGATTAAGTAGTCACTTAAGTGAAGAGAAAAATGTTAATAATACTAATTGATGATACTTTATAGTTTTTTTACCCAGATATTTATATATTTTGTAGTTAGTTATAGCTTCGTGGATCAGGGGTTCATAAACGTGTAACAGGTAATCCTTATTCAAAGAATCCTTATTAACAGCATTATAAATATTATTTGGATGTTTAGCTGTTTGTTACTCTTTCGCAAAAAAACTACGCTTTGAATCTAGGCTGTAGTAGTAGGTAGGTATAGGTACAGGTAATATTTCGCATAGAATGTGGCTAACTTGAAAGAGCTTGCAAATGTGTGTTATTGTAAGCTCTTTGCCACTTGGCAAGTAGGCATTTAATTGAACGGCTGTAGCAATGGCCCTAAAGAGAATGTCATGGAATTCACGTTGGTTAACGTTGGCTAACCAACGTACCTATAGGTACAATACTTATATATAGGTAGGTACAGCTCTCCCATCTTTTTAAAAGGTCGGCAACCCACTCCAGAGTTGTCAAGCTCTGCGAGTTCACGGGCCTTTCCATTAGCTCGCCTGCTCGGTTGCAGCTTTCTGATGCAGCTTTATCTATACTAATATATAAAGCTGAAGAGTTTGTTTGTTTGTTTGAACGCGCTAATTACAGAAACTACTAATTCAGAACTAAAAATTCATTTTTTGTTGAATAGACAATGGAGCGAAGATATAATGGAAAATGTGGTAAAAACGCGAAAAATTATTCATCTTTGAGGACTTCCTTTGCGTGCGCTGCGAAAACGGTTCAAGATACCAAGAAATATGAATGAAAGAATTATTCCTCTTTAAATGATCTAAAAAAAGTCCGCGACAGTATATGTCTATCTTCTAAGATTGACTCACTATAACATAATAATAGAAAAAGATCCGACGGGGACGAATAAGCGAGCAACAGCTAGTAATATATAAAAAAATACTATCATATGTGACTCTTAGCAGGAAAGCGTTTGTGATACAAAAATAAGCATGGGAGTATCACGTTTCTATAAAATTTAAATTATCTTAAAAAGTCCTAAGATCTAAAAGAATAAAATATTTCAAATTTGAATGTACTATTAAAAAGATTATAATGAGATAATCAAGAAAAAATAGATATTAACTGTCGCCAGCTTTTATTTAAATCGTTTAGGAATGTTTTTTTTCATACATAAATTTAAGGTACCTTATCTTAAACCGTTTAGGTACGTAGGACACGCAAAGAAAGGCTTCAAATAATTTTTCCCCTTGTTCCAACATTCACTGATGCTTCGCTACTATTGGTCGCAGCATCATGTCATGTAGCCTAAAGCCTCTCTCAATAAAATGGTGATCCAACACAAAAATAATTTTTCAATACGAACCAGTAGTTCCTGAAGTTAGAGCTAACTAACAAATTCTACAGCTTGAAATATGAGTTAAGATTAGGAACCTTGTCATAATATGAAATACTAACTTACCCGTGCCCACTTCGTTTTATTTTTGTAACTTAAATTAACTTTTTTGTAGGCATTTTCAAGCTCCACATTTTTCTTTGTAAGAAACGCTTGTTTTGCTTGTGCCGTGTTTTCTCCGATTCACTTTGCAAAAAGGACTACTTCGTAAAAGCCCCTTTTATTTTTCGGTTCTTTATATAGCGTATGACACTCAACAATAATGTGGCTTTCTATTGGTGAAAGAACTTTTAAAATCGGTTCAATAGATCCCGAGATTACCCCTTACAATTTAACAAGCACACAAACTTTAGTTCTTTATAATATTAGTATAGATACTATTGTATTAATACTAATAGATAGTAGATATAGATTGAATATTGTTCATTATTGATGGGGTCCTAAAAAAGGACTAAGGCTGCCTTTTGTAGTGATGTAAAGAATTCAAGCGGTTGAAATGGGGCATCACATTTCTAGATTATTCGTCGTTATCAAAGATAAAACGATGAAACCATAGACTTGTCTCGCTTTTAATATAAAAAATCGTTAAATATTATTTTTAAGCGTAAATATTTGCAAATATAATACGTATACAATTTTGAATATTTTATATAATAAATGATTAATTAATCTAGGTTTGGACGTATCTGTCGCTTCTGTATATTAAGCAATGATTTATCTAGCCTAGATAACCTCTATATAGTAAATAGGAAAGATAACAATAGGCGCAAGTCATCGGTGACGGGACCAGCGAAGGGTCATGTGCATGAATTTATTAAACCCGTCAAGGTGAGATCGATGTTTGCGCGCGTGCGCCCGCCGCGGCCCACCACGTGGAGTGCCTCAACAGATGGCGGCACTGCGCATGCGCCGACTTATTGAACGCGTACACACACCTACAACACACACGCACACACCCACGCGTGACATAAATCATATGTTGTCCGCTCTAACCATACGGCATCAAATTACCTTCTCGTAATGACGCAAATGTTTACAACCACGCTATTTTTACCCTTATGTCAAAACCATATAAAGTTGAGTATCGATTGAAGTTAAATAAGAATTACAGAAGTGCTTGAGTGAACTAAATGGCTCGGCAGCCGACGTCAATTACTGACTTCATCTGGTCACAGTTTGTGGTCTTTGAGGACGGCTCACATCGATTAAAACTTATTTCTCCAAGCCTGTTGATGACATTAAATTGATACCGATGACTGATAAAAGTAATTGTTATTGCTTCGTATTTGAAGTAGAATTTTATTGTATTGAATTTTCTAGGAGCATTTAAGATACACATATTTTGCTAAGAAACTAATCTCTTGGATTTTTATTGTAATAATGTTATATCGTGCATTATTAGTGCTTAATTTGCCGTTACAAAGTGAATGTAATCTCATATTATTTTTGCTAAGAGCAAGAAAGTCCATAAATAATACTGCAAGTTCTCAAATTTATACCTCATAATAATTAGAGGGAAGGAAAAGTTTGTTCCATAAAGTCCCATAAATACAACTCTGGAACTTTGCAGACGCATTCCCATTGTCTCGAAGTTTCTGACTTGTTACAATAAAAATCGGAAAACTAACACAAGCTATGCGGATAAAAAGATCTTGCTTGCAACATCCAACTTTTCGAATGAACGTATCATAATAATGTTTGTTTACCCATTTTGTTTTATAATGAATTCTAGAAGCAGTTTATACACAATAACATTTATTGAGGAAGGTATAACGCATTAAGCATGATGTGTAAAGTCTGAATTTTTTCGTTTAGCCTCGAAATTTAGACAAAAACAAGCGCTTCGCTGACGTAAATTGGACTGACTATAGGTATTTTTTTATAAAGAATAATAGAAAAAAATTAATGTCGTATTTTGTTTATGATTTTTTTTTTATTTTCATAACATTTTTAGTACATGTTATATAGCTATTGTAGTCTATGGAACATATATGAAAATAATAATAACGTACGTAAGTTTTTAATAAGATTATGAAATGACGTCTAAAGAAAACAATTTCTTGACTACCTATGTTTATTTCTCCGTTTCTATCTTATCTTGAGGCGAAACGTGTCTCACTTTTTTACTCTTTACAAAAGCGGTTTTAATGAAGAAATATCGTGGGAGAAAAACATCGTCCCCATTAAAAAAATAATTAAAAAAAATTAAATCGAGGCGACAAATGCTCAATCGTATCTGGTGACAAGTACCAGGGCAACATAGCTCTATAGGAGATGTTAAATCGCGCGTCGCCAGCTGTCTCACTTCGTCGCCGCCGGACTGTCACTCTCATCGGGTTGACATTTTTATTTGTTCGCTTTTCAGGTTATCTTTGTTGTTTATCGTTTGACGGTTCGGTTTTGTTAAATATCTTTATTGTAATGTCAATTATTTCGGATTGAATAGTCTTTGTATCGACGGGAGCGAGATCGGGAATACAATGTTTGTATGTAGAAAGATTATAGACAAAGTCGTTGTATTGATGTTGGGTAAATGTACCTACACTTAGTCACTTTATTGATTGAATTCTCGGAATCCCGTAAAATTGTCGAGAGGGGATCGTGGGCGGTGGTCACACTCAGTGGGAGGTGGTAATTTATCGTCCACGTGAACCTTTATTTACTTTATATTTATTAATTTCAATTTGAGTTGTGACTTGGTACAAATGTAAGATCACATTATAATGAGGTAGGTATAGCTTTTTCTTTTAAGGTATCACGTAAATCCGCTTCCTGAAAAGCATTTTTGCAACATTTTGAACAACGTTTTTTAGATCTTACATAACAATTTCTTATAACTATTGCATCTTAGGTATCTTAAGTACTTAACCTAAGATAGAAAAACATGAATTTTAGTTTATTAAACTTTATTTTAGATTCTCTTAAATACTACAGTTAGATTTGTCTATCCCCTGAGAGTTTTACTTACCTACGTCTTCTCTAAATGTTTATAATATTAAACTAACTTAATTAATTTTCAAAATGCCACAATTCTTCTTCACTGTTGTTTCCTCTTGGCTGAGGGTCGTTGTTAACATTTAAAACCCCAGCTGGTAGAATCCACAATAAGTTTCCAGGCTGCCCTGTCTTCTGCCTATTGTATCGATCCTATTATATACTCCATTTAGTCTCGATTAAATACATCGACACTTTCTGATCCATAAAGTCCAAATGAGCACGAGGTTTACCAAATGGTTAGACTAGGTCTAGAATCCGAGGTTCCAAAGATGGGAGGATGACCTGAAATTGACCTTAGGCCCCCTTTGGCTAAGAATAGCTCAAGACAGGAAGCAGTGAAAAGAGGCCTTTGCCGTAAGGCACACCAAAATAAGGGGCATTTTGTAACAATTTGTAAATTCAGTGCAACGTACAAATGAAAATATTATCTTTAAGATCACATGTTGTTTAGTCGGAAATAAAAAGCTTAATTATTATTATTATTAACCGACTAACTCCGTTCAGACGTCGTATGTTAAGTCAAGCCGGATAGTCTTATGATTGAGTCGATCCCTAAACTAGGAAATGAGGAAAATATTGGTAACAAAAGGTTATAAGGAATTCGATAAAAAATCCTTTATCTAGGAAAGGTATAAATGGGCCTCTGATGCTCCCACTTAGGGTAGGAATCAAAGTCAAAGTCGAACATATCTTTATTCAACTAGACTACATAAAGTAACACTTTTGAATCATCGTGAATCTATCCAATGCTTGCTCCGGCCTTTGTGGTACTTAGAATGTATGGTAGGACTTCAAAGTTCAACCCTTTACAATATTGGTATTACTTTTTAAAATTCGGTTTCCCAATTATTGAAAACTAGCGACCCTGTAGTGCACCCCTGCCCGGAGTTTGGCTTTATAGCAAAGTTCCGGGTAGCACTGTATTGGCTATGGGCTGGCGTTACTCTTACCATCAGGAGTGCGTCCAGTCTCTCCTCTTCATATTATAAAAAAGCAGCTGTCACACGCGTATAGACAGACATTCTTCCATCATTCCAACTATTAATAAAACCGCATCAAAATCCGTTGCTTAATTTTAAAGATTAAAGCATATTTAGGGATATAGGGATAGAGGAAGCGTCTTTATTTTAGGTATACTATGTACTGTAAACAATATTTCTGATGATACGTGATTACCGCTATGGTTGACCGTCAAAAACGGTATTTTGAATACTTTAAGTGATCAGCGCCGCCCATGAGCACTCGCGTTGTCACGAGTGTGTTGCCGGCCTTTTAAGGATAGGTACGCTCTTTTTTTGAAGGTCCCCAAGTCGTATTGCATACTTCATAAAAAAACTTTGAGTATTACTTTCTTTAAGTGGTAAGTCAAAAGCTTCGCCATATGGTAGAAGACCATCTCAGCATGAACAATCGCAAAGCTAGTAGAGGTAACCCAGCGACATGCGTTGCCGCATTTAAAAAATAGTTACTTAGCTATATATTATGATTATGTCAGATTTTGCGACTTAGAGGTATTAAAAGATATTTTTCGTCTGGCAAGAAAATTATAGTAGGTAACTCCTGATATTTGCATTCTCGCAAATGTACTATGCCTATTTATTTGATTGTGAAGACTAAAATAAAGTATGCTTACTTTTTGATAGAATTTATATAGGCTTCTAAGGCATTTAAGTTAATAA
Organism: Eurema hecabe; assembly: GCA_026213755.1. Lineage (NCBI taxonomy): Eukaryota > Metazoa > Arthropoda > Insecta > Lepidoptera > Pieridae > Terias > Terias hecabe. The sequence continues at coordinate 3,428,621 of JADANM010001810.1, forward strand.
ATGAATTTTGTAAATTAGAAAATTTAACATTAAAATGTTTCATTGGTTTATATGGTGTTTTAAGTATGTAAATTATTTCTAGGATCAAAAAATAGTATAAGTAAGTAGTAGTAGTAGTAGTAGTAGTAGTAGTAGTAGTAGTAGTAGTAGTAGTAATAGTTATTAGTGATAAGTCTGTTTGTAATTATTGTATACTTTTGTAGTGGATTGTACCTACATCCACTTTTCTTATAAATATAAGAAAATAAGTTATTGAAAGTTAAATTAATGATTATTATGATTACGATTAATGAATATGAACTTTAAGAAAAACTAACGTAACGCTGCAAGCAATTTTTGAAATCTCCGTATGTTTTCCATGAAAATGTCTGGTTCTTACTAGCGACCTGCTCCGGCTTCGCACGTATCTACCTACTAGACATCTATACTAATATATAAAGCTGAAGAGTTTGTTTGTTTGAACGCGCTAATCTCAGGAACTACTGGTTCGAATTGAAAAATTCGTTTTTTATTGAATAGACAATTTATCGAGGAAGGCTTTAGGCTACATAACATCACGCTCCGACTAATAGGAGCGAAGAAATAATGTAAAAACAAATCAACGGGGACGAAGTCGCGAGCAACAGCTAGTCATGTAATAAACAAACTCTCGGTTTTTAATTAAACTATCTATTTAAAGAACTGCATTATAATATGTTGAATCTAAGTAAGTGTTTATCTTTCGTATTAAACTTTATTAATATGATGCTAGATATATTTTTTGAAGTAGGGAATTAAATTTAATACTCTTCTAGGAGAATATGACAATAGGTTTTAAGACTCATCACAGTAGGGAACTTTTCTATAGGCGAGGGAATAACAATGTTTCTATCTTTCTTTCAACCTTCGACAGTTATCAGTCAGCACTCGCGTTGTCACGAATGTGTTGCCGGCCTTTTAAGGAAAGGTACTAATTAGATGGTTGTGGTTAAAATCTGGTTAAATCGTACTGTTTTTTAATAATAAGTAAACCAACTACTATTACTGCTACTAGCTAAGAAATTCCAAGCTTAGCTAAGCTCCAAACTTATTCCCTAACCAGTCTACGATAAAACTCAAGCAATCACGTACACAAACATTGGTCGAAACGTCCCTAACATCTGTCGTTTCTCAGGTCCCCCTATGAAGGAAGCGAAGGGTTAGAGCGAGATGGTTTATTGGCTATACGGTGTGTGTGAGAGAGACACCCGGACCGGAACATTAACGGGTCCCGATCCCGACTAAGCTAAATGAATGGTTTAAGAGCGATTTAACGCAATATTGCGAGCTAAGGTTTAGTATAAAAAAAGTGATAAAACGATGTCAGTTAAACATTTTTTAATATTGTACACCTATTTGTATTAATTAATAGTTCACGTAGTGTCAGAGAAATCCACAAATATGAATTTACCGGTTTTTTGCAACAATTTCTCCTCCTATTAGTCACAGCGTGATATGCTTTTAGCCTTCCTCGATAAATGGACTATACAATACAAATATAATTCTACAATTTCATCCAGTATTTACTGAGATTAACGCTTCCAAACAAAGGGACAAACTCTTCATCTGCAAATATAACTAGTTACTACTAATGGATTTAAACGTCACAATACCAATATATATGTGTATTATCCAGGGTCTAACGTTCAAAAACCTATATAAACCTAATAAAAGGGCCAGTCACTCCTATAGTTTCGGAATACAGTAGGGTTTTTCGCCTATAGTAGTCCGACATAACCTATGGTTCGTTTCCCAGAACCCATGGGTCATTGAAGATAGGTATACCCACTTCAAAAATCCCTCTTAGGAACAGGTAAGGTAAAATTCAAACCAATAAATTTCCTAATTTTTACGTGTTATTATGAACTTCAAGTTATTATGAACACAATATCTATATATATATAAAAGAAAGTCGTGTTAGTTACACCATTTATAACTCGATAACGGCTCAACTGATTTGGCTGAAAATTGGTAGGGATGTAGCTTAGAACCAGGAGAAGGACATAGGATACATCCAGTTTCCAGGGGAATAATTTTTTTATGAAAGTAAACGCGGACGGAGTCGCGAGCAACAGCTAGTTAGTAATATTCAACGAAGTGTAAAATTAAGAAAACTATTAAGAAACGTAAATTAAAGCTACGCGAATTATTGCGAACTTATCATCCAATATAGGTACGTATTTAATGTATCCTATTGAAATATACTCAGTAATTCTTTCTTTATACCTTCCATTATATATTAAAAAAATCATATACTTTTAGAACAGTGACAATATTTTACTTAAACATCTACACAGATACGATAAATCACATCATTTTAAGCGCTAACCGCACGTCTCGATGACACCGCTATACTTCCTACTTGCTTATGATTTCCTAGTCATTAGAACGAGACGGCGTGGAAATTATATAACCTAGATATTAGAGAAATGTGCGTTTGTGTGTATGTATGTATCTTTGTTTATTTGTATGTATGGTTTATTCGATTTGTCTAAGCGTAAAAAATTAATTATTGTTTTGGAAAGTTTATAGATTTTTTCATTTTATTTCATCGTCGTTATTTATTACCATTACTTAAGGTGGTATGCATATTATTAAATTTATAATAAGGGTTATTAAAATTATACCAACCTAATTTGGAGCGTCGCCGTAGGTATAAAAATAAAATATTATTGTTGTTTATTATAAAGCCAATATAATTTATAATGGGTATTAAAGAAACAACTACAACTTATACAAAAACATACATAATAAATAATTATGTTAAGATCGCATACAGCGTTTAATATAAATTTTTGTAAAAGGTAAAGCGATGCACTATTAATATAGTGTTGTCATTATGCTTTTAACTATGCAAATGAAATGAGAACTGGCTAACATCAATCACCATCTAACTGATTTTACTTTACCCGATATGACGTCACCACTTTACACGGAATAATAAAGTTAATGAGAAAGTCAAATCCCAGAATAATTTGTATGTGCGTACATTACCTCACTCGAGGTCGACGGCCGAGTGATAGAAACAGCATATATACGCAATGCACGAGAGTAAAAGAGATGCGGACTAAAATTTAAGTGAACGTCAAATATTTTTTCTTTGCCACGGAATCCTGTGATTTCATGATAAGAGGAGAAAAAGTTTCAATGCATTAAGTACAATAAAATTGTTTGAAACATGCTAAAGTTTATGCTAGCCTAATATCATTGTAATACATTTAAAGCTATGGATACACTTCAAATCCTCAATAAAATTTTATACCTATTTGTTTGGTAATTTATGTATGTATAAATAAAGTTTTGGGGTATTTTTATATCGAACATTATTTAAACGTATCCTGAATTGTTTGGCTTGAAATAACTGTTTTCATCTTTTTATTAAAAAAACTCGTTAACATCACCGAAGTTATTATCAAAATTGTCAAACGTAGATTAATCAAAATTTTCTATATTGTTTACATATTGCTACAGGTACTCATCTTATGTCCCTTTTTTGCAGTGAGAAATTCTCTTACTAGGGGAGAAATACTCTCCTAGGGGGAGAAAGAGGTTTTGCTGGACTCCCACGAATTGGTGCCATTACCGATTGAAGCTCGTTGCTGAATGCTGCCCGTGACTCACAGCTTCGTTTTGTTTGTAAATGTGGAACATTTAAAAACAAAACTAAGCAACTTATTAAAGCTTAAGAAAAAACAAGGTATGAACAAAGTGGGAATAGTTTTAAATTGATGATTACAGATGATAGAAAAATTTATATTTGAATTTATTGCAACTTTAATCCTCGGTGAGAGATTACTGTAACACTGAAGGAACCTGCTCATTGCATTTTATTTGGTAAATACAACCTACCAACCTTTGTAATCTTTTGCTATCCCGTCGAGATCCCTTTAGCTTTAGCTCCTCCAATTTTTCCCAGTTTAAAAGGAACACTTAGTTATTATTGATGGGTGTCTGTAACTAGCAAGGGTACCTACACTGTCTACCTAACATACATTCACAATATTTATAATTAAATACATTAATGACTACTCCAAAAGGACAGCGGTCGGAGAGGAATGGCGACGCATTGTTTAGCACGCCACGAGACAGGTGTCATGATGACCACGACCACTCTGTCAAGAGTGAGACCCCAAAGAGGAACTTAGTATTACAAGGCACTTAGTAGTTCTACGCTGCGTTGGCTCGTTGTCTCTATTCTAGCACTTTTCGGTACCAACGGCCATCTTACTGCGCGCTATGTAGCCCGCCCTTGCCACCTCAACTTACTAAGTATGCTACTAACTTATAAGACGCTGGATTCAGGCCATCGGTAGGTGTGGAGAGTAATGGGGTGGCTTATGTTCAGCTTTAGACGTCCTACGGCTAAGACTGCGTCAACGACGACGACCTAGTTGGCCCGAATTGAGAACATTCAAATTAATAATAGTAATAATACTTCTTTATTTGAGTAAGATTAAATACATATTAGCCTATGATCCCATAGGCTCCCGAACTAGTGTAAAACTGTATTTCAGGAGCCAGTGGCTTCTCCCATTTGAACAAGATGGTGAGATACATACTCAAATCGAGAAACTATACAAAAAAAAAAGAATATACATGTTATACCAAAGAAAAGTGTTTGCGAAATATAAAAAATTGCCTTAAGCGTGTGTGTATGTGTGTTTGTGTGTGTGAGTGTGTGTGTGTGTGTGTTTGAGAGTGCGTGTGCAAGTATTTGTGTGTGTCGCGTTTGAGTTCAGGTCAAAATAGAAATATTTCTACAAATATTTGGGTTTCAAGTATTTTCTGCTTAAGAGATTTATCCATTACAGTTTGTTGGACCCTCGTCACCTGTCGCTGTGATTAGCGCCCTCACCTGGGGTTATTGGCACGACAGATTGCGACATTGATATATTGGAGGAAAATCACTTTCCGGGTCGTGGAAACGATACTGTGGTTGATATTGTGTGGATTAAATCTTTAAAAAATACTTCACTTTCGTTTTAATCTCGACATTCTGTCCCTATGTATGCTTAAGTCGTTAAAATGACACAAAGAATTTTCATGTTTATTATTAAGAAAAGTTATTCAAGAGGAAGGTTAATGTGTAAAATACAAGCATAAATGCAGGTAGAACCGTGGAGCTTAGTTAGTAATTTTTAACTGACTACAAAAAAGGAGGAGGTTCTAAATTCGTCTGTATGTAGAATATGTTTTTTATGTATGCTCATCGATATTTGTCGACATTCGTCAATTGTAGACGGCTTGAAAAAAAATTATGACAATAATTTATAAATATCTAACAGATACCGAACCTTCGATGAGCGAGTCGGACTCGTAGATACTTGACAGGTTTATTTTTTACATCACGAATCCCTAAAAAGGGATCGCGTATTATTTTGTACGATCGTTAGAGGTAGATATAGGTAGTGATTAAAAAAGTTAATTACACAAAGGTTTTATTCAATCACAATACATATAAAAAAATAAACATGTGCATTCGCATCTTCTGTAAACAATTAAAATCGAAGAGGTCAATTATTAAACAAATAAAAGCAGGCACCAATCTTAAACTAAAAATTATGAAATCTTAACTTAATTTATCATTATTAAAAATATCATTAAATCGAGATCTTTATATTACGTCTAGGAATAAATGTTAAAATTAAATTTAAATTAAAATCGTATTGCTATTAGTCAGATTCGTTATCAGATGTACATATTTATTCCTTATTTTAATTACTTCAGACTTGTATGCATCTTACACCCACTTCGTAACGACTAACGAGACATTGATATTTGAAAGATATATCTATTTGATATAAACTAATATGTTATAACAATTTCAAAACATTTTTTTTTATCTTTATACCAAATATGAATGAATTTTATTTTTTTACAAACATATTTGTTATAAAAAAACTTTTCGAACTAGTGAAGTTACGAGCAACACCCACAATATACACTGATCTTGATCTACAGAATTAACGGCTGATTAACTAATGATCAAGAAAACATTATGTAAGTAGGAGTTTAAGAGCGGATAATATTAACGTCTTCCTCTTCACCGATCTGTAGTATCGCCTTTTGTATGATACGTTTGAGCCGCTTCCGATTCTCTGCAGACCGAAGGGTGCGGAGTTCTGACGCAACAAAGTCACCGAAGATCTAAAAATAGTCAAATAAATTGGTTAATTCATACATTAAAAAGTATTACTTGGTTTCTATTCTGTCCACAATAAAATCTCTTTTATAAACATCTAAATCTTAAGTCTACTTAAGATTAGGCTATTTAATATGTGTGTGTGTAGTTGGGACTGCTGACATCTTTTTGTATAACCATTATTTCTGCCTGCCCAATTAGTCTTACTTATTTAATTTAACAAGTTGAATAACTGTCCATAGATTATAAATACTAAAAATATAAGACAGTTTCTTAAACAAAAATAATATATGTTATATTATTTTTGTTAACGCATCAAAAGAAGTTTAAGCCGAGGGTTGATAAAAAAACATCGAACTTGCAATACTATTATAACGTTCTTATTAAGCATCAATCCTTCATTAATCAAAAAACAAGCCCATTTATAAATAGAAATATAGTAGTCCTAACAACATATTATAATCAAATTTTCACAAATTTTCACTAAAGTATAATAATTTTAAATAAAAACTCAAAAGAAGTTTTAATAATATTTAAAGAATATTAAATACTCTACTAGAACTATAGGTTTAAAAAATTAGAAAGACACTTTATATGCCATTAATTTTATATTCAATGGATCTGAAACAACTACCTTTATTTTAATACTTATATCCTTTAAACTTTGTATGCGCACCGTCCACAGTAGGTAGTATAATTATTAAACAAGTGGCCCCATTAGTATTTTCATTTGTATTTTTATTATGTTTCAAGGCTTCTTAATCGATTTGTTAAACTATAATCGAGGTTAAATCGTTTCTCGCATCGATCGTTAAATGTGCTAATAGCCTGCCTCATATGCGTTTTAATACATGAGACCACATAAGAATTAGGTTGTATTTGTTGTATTTTGGAAGTGATAAAGAAATATTGACTGCGGAATTATTGATCAGCGTTTCAAACTACTGTTGGTTAAATTTAATTTTAGCGTGTGAGAATAGCATTCATTTCTTCTCTCCCATACTCTTAATACAGATGACATCATAATAAAAAAATATCAAAATTTAATTACCTACACTTTTTTATTATTAATTTAAGTTCATAAAATAGTAAGTAATAAAAAATAAATCATACTATTAATTAATTAATTTATAATAATTTCATACTCATTGCTCAGTCTGTACTAATTTTATTAAACTTACTAGGACATCATAACTCAACAGGAGCATACCTGACATTCATCAGGCGTGGTGCCCGGCCGGATCCTTGGTTTAGGTTCCTCTGGCCACATCATGGGATGAGCTGCCGGAGGGAGAGGAGCAACTCGGACCTCGCAGTGTGAGGAGGGAACATTCGCGGGTACCCGAAGAACAGACTTGCGATGTTTCGGAGAAAAAGTAGCGCAAGTACGAGCGCGCGCCGCACCGAACTCTATTTCTTCATCAGCTTGGAACTCTGCTAGCTTTAACAATTTTATTGGACAAAAAATAAATTCTTATTATCGAATTAATTAAATCTATATGTAAATTATACTAAAAAAGTGTTATTTACACTATTTACAACTCAAAGACTGCAGAAATTTATCAAACATCAGTCTAACTGTATATAGGAAGACGCACCTGCCATGGAATAAGAAAATACAAATGACTTGTCTGTACATAAGTTTGGTTGTAAATTATAAAGAATCATTAAAATACTTGATGCAAATCCAAAATCTGACTTATCTTGTAAGGATACAAAGTTAGCCGGGTCAACTAGTAAAAATATAAAAAATAGTTTTAAGCTTGTCGGTTTCTCCCTGAGAGAACCAGGGTTACATAAATGATTGTTGTATGTTACTGTATGTAGCCTAATTGAATAAAGAAAAAATAAAAATTATGTGTATTCGATGTATTTAACATTTCCTTCTACTGAACTGGCCTGCAAATAGTAACACGATGCCATTATGTAAGTACCTTAAACAGTTATAATTATAGAACACAACATTTGGCACATTATTAGTCATTATCCGATTACAAATGATTAATAGTCGCCAATATGTTTATCGTTTGTATCCAATTATCATACAAATAGCTCATATCGCGACAATAAATCATAAAGCTGTCCAAGAATATGGTTAACAACTACTGGTTGTCAATATTATGTCCATGTTTTAATTGAAACATGCGATAAGTGGGTCAAAGATAACGTCTGGTTAGCGCTAGCCTAGACGTAATAATATTATAATGTAAGACGGGAGTCTGACGCAATTTGTTTACGCACGACACTGATTTTGACACAGTGACGTCATCGTAAGGTCTTGACACCTCGGACATATCTAGTATACATTATTACTAGTACAAATGACTAATAAACGTGATAAAAACTTTATTGCATATTTAAGTGTTAGGAGAAGCGTGTGAAGGCTTTGAAAAAATAAAAACAAATAAACTCGAAAATGTAAATAAGAAGAGTCAAGTACTTCACTTGTAAGTTGTTACTTCTAAGTTTCTCTGATAGTGAGGTTTGTTAATCTGTTGTTTTGCATGGTTGGATGGGCCGTATGTAAGGATTCAATATAGAAAAATATAATTTGAGGGGGGATGGTATATGGACCCAAGATATCGTTTAATTACAAAAAGTGACGATTTAGACGTGACGTAAGTACTTTGTACTTTTGAAAATACAGACAAAATCGAAAATTTGAGACACGCGAAAGCCAATTATGATTCGGAATGGAATAACTCCTCTTTAACATGTAATTCACCTTTTTATCAGAGGGAAATTTAATAATGGGTTATTCTGCACGTGAGATCCAGGATACAATGTCGCAATACTCAATTGTACTTTACAAAGACACTCCCTTATCTTTATCTTTTACGCTCGAGTAAGCCCCGGACTCCCTTCTCGAGCTCCCCTACCATATGAACTTATATAAAAGAATCGTGAGGTCACGTCACACTACTTTCTATAGCCATTACTAAATACGCGTTACCAACTCAGGAATTTTATTAAAATACTTACTTTTATATGTAGACGTTTTACTAATATAAAAAAGTGTTATAAATCTATATACATACGAATATTGTTCTGGTTAAAATAACGTAATTATATTTCTACGTATAATTTGTAAGCACATTTTTACTCTATCCAAGCTGTCAATGTCAGTTATATCAATGAAAATGTCAAAACGTCACGACTCACGACGCAATCATAACATTAGTTAATAACAAAACAAACAATAATCAAGTGAGTGATTACCTCGAGATTAACGGCTTCTAACGAGTCGAGGGGGTCCACGATTTGCGCGCGCTGCAGAAACATGAGCGCGTCGAAATACTCCCACCCGCTCGCCTCACTCACCCCTCCTGACTTCTTCTTAATCTTCCTCAACTCATTATTGAACTGCGTCCTCAAATTATGTATCTTCCTATTTATCTCCTCCGCCGTCGTCCCAAACATACTAGCTAGATACTCCTGCTTCGCCTGCCGCGCGGTCCGAACTTTGTTCAACGGATGTGTAGTGTCCCAGAGTTCTTTGCAATCGCGTTGCATAGCTTCGATCAGTTTCATCGTGTTCTCGGAATTCCATTGCGGCCGGTCCACCTTCTTGGCCGGTTCCCGCTCGCCGTCCGAATCGTATTCCATTTTCGGCCAGCACATGTCCGAGTTGGAGCTGGAATCCATTTTGTGTCGCGTAGCGGCGTACACTGTGCGCGCTCTAGCGAGACTGCGCCGTGGGGAGCGAGAGCGCGCGGCAGTGTCGCGCGGTGCGGCAACGTCGCTTATAATTATAGACCTTGTTCGGCCGCTCTCAGCAATATCAATGAATGCTACTTTACGAGTAGCTCCATGCAAGCGGAGATATTATGTACATTATGAATACTTTATGAAGCAGCTGGACGTGGCTGTGGGCATTTTAAAGCGTTTTATAGTTCTCATTTCGAGTGTTGTCTGTATATTATAAGTATTTTTACAATTAATATGAAAAGAAATTACAGACGTTTATAGTACTAGCTTCGTAATCAGAACTACGAACAACAAAGTTTCGTTAAACATTGAACTGTACATTAAGGTTAATTAAGATTAACAAAGCAGTGGTTTACGGCGTGCGAGCGTCGAGTGAAACGTGCGAAACGCCGACAACTATAGACGTATAACGCATAGATAGCCCCATAATAATCGGTACGCCGTAAGTGAAGCCAAAACTATATATAATTGAGTATAAGAACGACGCTCTTATACTCGATGACACGCACACAAGCCCACTAACAATGTTTCTGCTATAAAAAATTTATCCTACTTATAAATGTGGAAAAATATAATCTAAGAAAAACATACGACTTTTGATGAAGTAGACAAAATAGTCTACTTTGAAATGGCTTCACTTTGCGTACTCATATTGCAGTTCTAGGTGTTATAATTCTATGCCGACGACCGACATTACTTGTAGAAGCCGAGCCAATCAGCGTCGCTACATTACAATCGAGAACTGATTCTGTATTAAATAAATGCTACCTACAATGGATTACGAACGTAATTTATTCCTTAAAAGCTGTGTGTTGCGATTTCTCCTTTTCCCTTAGGGTAATATTTTAGACATTAAAAAAGACTGACCTAGTTTACTAGGATATAGGATCTTCCAAAAACTTTTTCATAAACTCTGTTAGATAGGTATGTAATTCATTTTATAGACTTATCCAAACGTCTCAGTTAGATTTATTAACTCCATTAGAGAGAACTAGCGGACCCGTGCCCACTTCGTTTGGCATAATTTTAACATACCTTTTTTTATTTAGCCTACGACACTCATAAAAAAACGTGAAAGAATTTTTAAAATCGTTTCAGTAGATCCTGCCTTACAATTTAACAACCGCACAAACTTTACTTCTTCATAATATACAATTAATAATTAATTAATTATCTACCTTATTATAAATCATCTAAAAATGAACAATGAATGAGTAATTCAACAAAGCAGGAATCAATTCAACCAATGAAATAACTATCTTAAATAATTATGATGATTTGTAATGTAGAACTTTTGATTAAATGAATATATATAACTTATAATTTCATAAACATAGTACATATAAAATGTTAGATATTTAATTATGTAAATCGTTTTTATACCCGTAATCCCGTGTTTTATTAAGACGGTAAGAATGATAAGAAGGTTATAGATACAGAATACAGATACATTTTCACTGGAAGGTGAACCTTTTTTCCTTCGTTAAAATATACCCGTAGATATTTCTTATTATTGTAATCTCTTTCTACTATAATCTCAGAATACAGTAAAAACCAGAAGCCGTTCAGTAACATATTCTTACACAACATACTATGTGTTTTAGTAATCTAAAACTATATTTTAATCTGCAAACTTTAGTGAAATTCATTTAGTAGTTTTTCTTTGAAAGAATACCTAGCATACAATCAATCACAGACGCATTTATATTAATATGTATACATATAATGTACATCACATATAAAGTACCAAAATGGAAAATAATAAATACTATACTAAAAAGAAACCAGGCTCTAATGATCTCGCTGGCATACTGCCGTAAAATAAAATAATTACAGGAGAATTCCGGGAACCTTTTTGTGAAATTAATAAATGTGAATTTCCTCTTTTCATCGGAGATTTTCCGTTTTTTGAACTTAACGAGAATATTCGTGGGACTATTTATAAAGGTTTGAAAAGCAGAGTGTCAGTTTTGTAATTATTTTTACACTTTTTATCTTCATTGACATTTCTCGACAGCTTTCTCTCATTAATATGAATCTTCCCGTGAAGTTTTAAATTTGTTTGATTTGCTTTTTTTGATCACAATTTCATGCATCTCTGTTTTTCTTGTTGATTTTTCCTAGCTTTGCGTTCGCGTAAGTCATTAGCACTAGCTGTGTCCTAGTTTTCACCTGTGTAAAACCCTATTTCGTTTATTTTTCCTAGGCAGTTCTATTGGTATAATAATTTTTAAAACGAAATGTCCATTTGTGATGGTTCAAACTCATCAGATGCAGAATTTCGGTACAAATACTAAGTTCTTTTTTAAGTTATAATTAGAATATTTTATACGTTAAAGTATGAACTCCTACAATACAAGGCTATCTTGGCTTATAAGTCATACCAGACACACAAAGACAACTCAATATCACAAAAAAAAATATCCAAAATAATAAGACTGCATTAATACGATTTACGAAAAAAGAGATAGCATGTTCAAAGGAATACAAAAATCGAATGAAACTTCTATTAAAAATCACACAGAATGCATCGTTACTATATTTAATGAACATATATTTGTATCATATATTAAAATACAATGTTAAATTCTCTTTGTTTATTTACAAATAAATTTTCTAATCGCAAACAAAGCCACAAGTCCACTCGTAATACGAATGACAGACCATATCGTTACAACAGTAACAACTATATCAAATCGATTGCATTTGTCTAATACAATTAGTGTCAGCAGAGAGTGCACTCGCAATACAAATGCCACAAGTGTCGTATATTAATTAGAGAGGAAACGTGACCGACAGGAGAGGGTGAAGGGATTAATATCTAAATAATGAGGTACACGCCCCGCCCATGTACAGTCAGCGAAACAGTTTGGACTATTGAAAAATATTCGTAGTACTTTTATTTATTTTTTTATTCTATTAAGTGGTAAGAGCTGGACGCCCTCCTGATGGTAAGAGAAACGCCAGCCCATAACCAATGCAGTGCTACACAGAACTTATCTCCGGGCAGGGGTACAATATTACTACATTGACGCTACTAATACTACTACTTTTATTATGAATTGTTTTTAAGTTGGTTGTTGAGTAGGTAAGTAGTAAAATTATGTGACATCAAGTTTAAAGTCTTTATAAGATACATGTTAAAATAGGTCAATACCTCGCGAAGATTGAAAGACTATAATATAGATTTAATACTATAGTCTTATGTTTTTAACTTTATGTGGTAAATTAATAACACAAACATTATGTCTGAGTTAAATTACACTAAATTATTATATTACCTTGCGAGTTTAGTATCGTTTTGTTGTGAATGAAATTTAATTTAAAAATAATCATCAAATAAATAGACCCAGTTCAGAGGGGCTCTAATTCTATATAAAAATTTTTTGTATATATAATCACTGTTTAATTTATTTAGCAAACCATTTATTTTATATATCAAAAAGAAATTTAATTTTGAATATTTTTCAAGAGACATATTAACATGCTGACGGTACCGCTCGCTATCTCTCGAGACAGGCGCAGAGTGGAGGGCGCCAACCGGAAAAAATGTCGTTTGCACCGTGATTTACCATCTCCATGAGTACACTGGGGTAGCACAGATTATGGGATCTCGCTATATCAGTAGTAACCTACTCGTGAGCTTTTTAAACATTTATTTCGAGCTTACACTAACAAAATATTTTAGTTCGCTGAGGATAAAGTTTGACTATAAGCGGACGGTATTATCACGTTTATTTTACGTTCTTTTGAATTTTAGGTCATGACTATTTTAGATACCTTAATTTATGAAACCGTAAAATCGGGAGAACAAACAAACAAACTCTTCAGCTGTATCTATAATATATTAGTATGGATTTAATTAAAAATTTTCAGTTTTCAGTTTTTTGTCGGCATTTATTATATGAGTCTACAGCAATGACAGTCGGCAAATTTAAGAATATTTTTTCTTTGGCAATGTCGAAATAAGCATTATTATAACGTAGACTTATATTATAGTCCGGTCAATTTAGACATTTGTAACCTTTTGAATCGTTATATCTCAGGAACGGTGGCTCGTAAGAAAAAAAGTATTGATACATTTTTTATAGATAAACTTATGATCTACAATTCTGTCTAAGGTGCTTTTATGATAAAACTTACCGTTTTGCTGAAAATCGCGAAAATCTCATTTTTTTACCTTTGACCTTGAATAAAAATTTTTCCTTACAGGGGAATGATGGGGAACTTCTAGACATTATAAACAATATAATTATGTTTTGAACAATTTGACAGAAATTCAGCCTGTTGAGACTTTATGTAACTTCACTCTCATTTTTTTGATTAAATTGACCGGACTATTAGAAGTTTCAATTTTACACAACTTCAAGGGTGTACAGACGTACCTACGTTTACGTACGTTTTGTTGCAAATGGAAAAAATGCTGGGAACAAAGGGCTTCAGCAAGACAGGAGATGTCAGCAAACTAGCGAACATACAGTTATTGTAACAGTATGTTGAGAAGAGTATACGGTTTAAAATTGTAAGCCAATATATTACCAAAATGCAACGTATAAATGTAAATATTTAACTTTAAGATCACGTTGTTTATTCGGAAATAAAAGGCTTTATTATTATTACTAGCCGCGCCCCGCGGTTTTACCCGCATTTACGCATGTAATATATACACATAAACCTTCCTTAAGAATCACTCTATCTATTAAAAAAAACCGCATCAAAATCCGTTGCGTAGTTTTAAAGATCTAAGCATACATAGGGACAGACAGACAGTGATAGTGACTTTGTTTTATACTATGTATTGATTATTATTGTTATTATGATACCAAAAAACGGTCTACAAATACAAAAAGAGTAAACTGATCTTAGGAAATTCCCGTTTTTCATTTTAGCAACGGAACCGTAAAAACAGAAAACATTCCCTACATTAAAACGTATCTAATACTTTAATATAGTATATGTTATATAGTATTCATAGATGACTATATATACATAGAAAGTGAAATATTCTCAAGTTGCGGCTGCAATGGATCTAATAAATGAGGACAATTATAATTGTCGCCGCTTGCAATTTATTGCCCTGTGGCTGTGTAACAGGTATGTTATATGTAGTTAGATATTAATTTGACGACCGCTGGGCGCAGTGGTAACACAACTGCTTTCTGCGAGAAGGGTCGTGGGTTCGATTCCCACACCGGAAAAATATATTTGTTATTTACATTTGTATTTTTCTGGGGTCTGGGTGTTGCTATGTATGTATTTACAAAAGAAAAGTATGTATATGTAATTTATTCCGTTATCTAGTTGCCATAACACAAGCTTCGGCTTAGTTTGCAACTAGATGGCGCTGTGTATAAATGTCCTGAAAATATTTATTATTATTATTATTATTAATGGGATATCTGAATCGTGCTTATGATATTTTTTGAGGCCTAATAAAAGCTTCTATTACCTACACGTAGCAACTAGGCTTAAGGCAGTTCGAGTAGAGATATCTATAATATAATATATAATTTTTCAGAAGAAAGTCACAGCCTAAATCCCTAAATATAGTAGATAGAATCGTTTTATCAATACTAACATTATAAAGAAGTAAAGTTTGTGTGTTTGTTAAATTGTAAGGGGTAATATCGCGATCTACTGAACCGATTTTAAAAATTCTTTCACCAATAGAAAGCCACATTATTGCTGAGTGTCATAGTGAGAAGCTATATATAAAAAAACCGAAAAGGATAATTAACATTATGCCCAATGAAGTGGGCACGGGTTAGCTATAATAACTATTTTTTTACATCGTTATTATTTTCACTTTCGGTAAGAAGAGGGTTACAAAAATTAAAAGACGTAGATAGCCAGAAGATATAACTTTTAAGCGATAAGTCTATTGATACATTGTATTGTATAAAAATAGGTCCTATAAGTTTATTGCTTATTAATTAATTATTTATTAAAAAACTCATCTCTTAGAGTCCGAGAAGAGGCTTGTAGTTTCATTATGGGATTTGTTTTTGAATTTAACGATATTAATAAAATATTATTGAATATTAACAAGCTGATGTTCTGTATCAAGAAGTTATAATTAGATATGTATCAAGTGACTTTTCTAGTTCCAGTATATCTTCTGCAAAGTATATGATCCGAACAGACTCGACGTGAAAGTAGAGATGTTTGTAACGATTTCACGCATAAACTACTAGACCGATCGTCATGAAATTTCCAACACATATCCTTAAAGGTATCGGAATGAATACAGGCTACTTTTTTTTCTTTATTTATATAATTCATTAAAGGCGAGCGAAGCCGCAGATAGAATCTATTTACATCATAAGTAAAACGTAATTATTCTTATTATTTGTAACATACTTTTTATTATAAGTAGGTATATGTTATTGAATATTTTGAATTGTTGACCTATTTACTACACAATAACAATTATTATGTTTTATGAAGTACGCATGCCTTACGTGCGTTGCCAATAGATGGCGCTAGGAGTTTTGCAATGAATTTTTAAACAGTAAATATTAACTAAAATCTAAATAGTGTTTCATTATTAATCCATAATTAATGCACCTTTAGCATGACTATAATAATTTCGTTTAATAATTTGATGAACTTACGGAGATACGAATCCTATCCTATCCTACTAATATTGTAAGTGTGAGAATGTATGTTTAAACGGCTGGACCGATTTAGTTGAAATTTAATATGTAGATAGGTAATCTGGAATAACTTATAGGATACCTACTTCATATCCAGTCATTGCCCTGGCAGGGTCGCCATACAGTGTGCGGGTTGCCGGGAGTCCCGAATGAAAGACGAGTGTATGCTACGAGTGGTTTATAAAGAATGATTAACTTATACATGGTATAAATTACAATACTTATCACACTACAGGAACGGGAACCCCAAGCGATCGACATCAGCCTACTTATCCAGTTCCAAACAACTTCAAACACGAACACGAGAATTACTTCCAGAAATAGAACAAAAATTAATACGAGCCGCATACCCGGGAAGCGCGCCAAGTCCCACCGCAAAAACAAGCAGTCCGAATTTATTTTAATAGCCCAGCGGTGACGGCTCAAAGGTGGTTTATTTATCGTACGCCCTCTCTCATTGCTTCGCGGCGCTGCGTTCTAAAAACAACATGCATTCATCACTGGCAAGCAAAAAGTTACCCTAAACCCCGCCATTTACAATTCTAATTAGCCCAGCAATGGACATGAATACGACGTTCACACGCGAACGAACGAGACTAGTAATCAATCGATGTCCGCTTCCAGTGCGGCTTATCGAGCTAACCGTTAGAATTTAATTTGAACTTTATAGATTATGTAAATAAGGTTGATTGTCGCATAACGATAGTTCGTTGGAATGATGTAAATGTTCGTATAAGCTCGATAATGAATTGCCGTACAAGTTCGGGGCAACTACAAGAGAGCCGTGCAAATGCGCCAGATAACTAGTGACGTGTCGCGATCGATATCGGATATTGATCGATTATCGATGTTAATATCGGTTTCTGGGACGTTACTTGTTTACTAGTTTTTGGTCTAGCTTTCTCTTTAATACAGGAACAAGTAAAATAAATACGGGCTATAGTATGTCGGCCGTGCAACAAGTATGTTGGACTACAACTAAATTAAATTAAAAGCTATATTATTTTTTAATTTGCCAAAATGTGTTAATGTCTTTAACGCATATTTCAATTCAAGGAAATTTAACTACAAAGATTGCTTAAACCTTATCATTGTATCAAAAAGACAAGGTTTCAAAATGACCGAAAAAATTAACATTAAAACTTAACTCTACGTCACATTTTATGTGTTTGAATCTTTTGTTATCTATTAAATCTACATAGGAGTTTGGTCGCTACGATAGAACATGCAAACATACTTAATAAATAAATTATAGTTTAAAAAAACTAAAAAACCACGCTTTTATAGCTAATCGAACTAAAAAGTAGAAAATTTGATATTGGGAAACTGTTATTAAATTATTGCATTGTCATCGGCCCTTAATACGTGTGCAAAGTTTCAAATTAATCGAACTTCTGGAAATCGGTCAAATTTATGCTCAAAGATTCCATTACATAGATACAACCCAAGCTAATAATATAATAAATAAAAAATAATAAAGCGTGGTAATAAAGCGTGGTAATAAAGCGTGGTAAAAATCATTCTTGCTCATTTAAGTTTCACCAAACTCATGTTAAGAACTAACGTTTCTGCACGTTCTATTATACTTATTTTGATTTATTTTATCTACAACAGAAGCAACTTTTGTTCTAAGCCCCACGATAAGCTTATAGTTTAATTCGATTTGTAAAATTCATAGATAATATAAATTATAAGCCTAACTTAAATTTCAAGACTGAATTGTAGGATCTAAATGTATATCGACAACAAGTACCTATTGTATTTTTATTCGGAAATTCGTAGAGTCGAAGACACATATTTTTTCTGCAGCGAGCAGGCGAGCCACCTGATGCCCGCCCGTGAACACTCGCAGAGCTAGACAGCTCTGGAGTGGGTTGCCGACCTTTTAAAAAGATGTGCGGTCTCTTCTTGAAGCAACCCAAGTCGTAATTTATCGGAAATACCGCACGAGACAGCTGATTCCATAAGGTGGTGGTGGTGGTGGTTTCTTTTTGCCACGCATAAATAATTTACAAAGATATCTTCTATTATCCCATTTTCTATACCATTATTTTCCATTCTCCATTTTTAAATAGAAGCAAATCGATCGTGTAGCTTACCATCAAGACAATCAATAAAATCGTTAACGCTTGGATACATATTTAACAATGTGTTGGTAAAAATTACTTACTTTCTTAACTTAATTAATGATTCTATCCTCTGCTTTTGGTAGACGATCGACTCTTTAGTTTTAAATCCAGATACCTACCTTAAAGATTGAAATATAATTTCATTCCTTTTTTTAATTTTCTAGTGAATAGTAGTATGCTATGTTATTTTTTGTTAAGAAGTTATCTGAGCTACTATTAATAACATGGTTTAAATTATATGATAACGAAGCTTTTTCTGCGTTTAAATATTAGTTTCGACTGGCTTACTCTATATTCTTATCTCAACTATAAGAATAACAATTGTCATGATACAATGGTTAAAATTGTCGACATTTCTTCTTCTAAGTCGGACAGTCTTTTCAGTCTTTTTCTCCTGGATCTCTCTAGATGCTTTGAATTAAAAAAATCTAAATAGTGTATTCACGACGATTTCAAAAATACTTGATTTTCATGTGCTTTCTTGCTTTTTGGCCCTTTGTTAAGGTAGAAAATCCTCTGTATATTAAGCTATGTACTTTAAAACCTTGTGTGTTATTCCTTTACGATGAATCGGATGTCCAAGCATTCTTCTGCGACCTATCCGTCATATCATAATTTTCCTTGACTCGGCGTAAGGTATCATCAGCATTATTAAGATTAACAAACTAAAAAGTCATAAGATAGGTAGGCAACAAACACCTAAGTATGTACTCAGATAATTATACAATATTAAGAAGTAATAGCAACGCATTTTCTCGCAACGCAATAAAACGTTTCATCTATCATTGCTTCCTGAAATCACGAGCCATAAATTCAGCCGCAAAGCAAACATCCATAACTGTTGAAATCCCGGCGCGTAATGTCAGTTTATTTATTTTGGCGCCCTTTCTTTCAATTTCACGGCTGCTTCCCGCCCTCAACATTCCCTTTAAAATGAATAAATTATGTTCTCACCTTCTAAATTTGAATTCGTTCTGTGGCTTTTAAGGAGTTCTGAGATTCGATTTTCGAATTCAAAATGTCAAAACTTTTTGGTATCTGTGGACTGTAACAGACGAAGCGTTCGAAATGTTATT
Source organism: Eurema hecabe (assembly GCA_026213755.1). Lineage (NCBI taxonomy): Eukaryota > Metazoa > Arthropoda > Insecta > Lepidoptera > Pieridae > Terias > Terias hecabe. Next base: position 3,448,350 of record JADANM010001810.1, read on the forward strand.
AGATTTGAAATAAAATAACGGTATCATTTAATTAAAATAATATATACGATTGAATTGGGAAACCTCCTCCTTTTTTGGAAGTTGGTTAAAAAGATGACATTAATTATGTTCTGGTTAATGGTAACAAACATAAAACACGCTATCAGGCTTATCGGTAAATACCGAATGTCTGACATTTTTCGAAAGCCAAACGAGCGAGTTTTAAAAATAGAATGTAGAGAGCTCATCAGTAATCAACGCGCGCGCAACTCGATGCAAACCTTTGGGAGAACAATAATAGTTGTTGTCGAAACCCGAGGTCGTGTGAAGGTGAGACGATTGCTAACACACGGCTCACGAACACGCACACATCGAAACAACCAGTTTACTTTGACCCGTGGGCCGTCAGCGTTCCCATTGAATCTTACACACACGTCAACAAGATGCGGGTCTGGGTTACTGGTGTGTGGTCTACGTTTGTATTAACACACGCGTACTTGTGAATACCAGTGTACGTTGACCTGTGCTATGTCAACAGTCGCTCTCGCTGTAATGGATTTTTGTAGAACGAGCGGGGCGGAGTAGGTCACCGATGTCTGGTGGCTTACACTTTAGCTGTATCGACACACATTGACTTGCCTCGCAAACAAAACACCAGTCTGTCGAAATTGTACATGTTTGTACTGGTAGCAACGAAGCTTTTTATAATATACAACATTATAGTAAGAAGCGGTCAAGTATTCAAATTAAATTGTTTCTGAGCTTCGAAAATAAAAGTATAAGTTTTTTACCTCTAGCTAATAATTCTCTGGAATGACAATTACTATATTTTTATTCAACTAAATACATATGTATTATTTTACTCTTGAATCATCTTAGAATGAACTTCAAACAATTTTTTACCACCAGGAGACACAGAAGAAACGGCAATGAGTACGACCTTTATATTATTTGTTCGAAGGAATTAAATATTATTTAAATACTTATTGAGGCGAATAAGGCGATACCTACTTAATATACTTACCAAGACCAAATCTTATTCATGATATTTCCACCCGATTACCGTATATTAATAATGTAATTTTTAAATTACGAACGTGACGTGTGTACTATAAACGGCAAAAAACTTTTGAATAAAAAACTTATATTATATTCAAATTTTTTTGCCGACCCTACCAACCAGCAGCTCAAAAGGCGTCATTTGCATTGGTAATGGCAGCTCAATAAGGCGTCATTTGCATCGGCAAACAGCGATTCGGTCTCGTGACACCTTCTCACTTAAAATAGACTTTGTCTGCTATCCGTACGCAAACAATAGGTACTGTATAATTTATTTTGGTAACCCTACCTATTATGTATTGCGGGGTCAGACGAGGCAGCTTGAATTAATAAATACAATGGATCGTGGTGGATCGTGTTGTTAAACTAGCCAGCATTTGTAGATTCATCATTTGAATACAAACAAAAATGTTAAAAACCAATACATGCGTGTATCTATTTTTAATATTATAATAAAAAAGCAAAGATTGCTTATTAGTAATAAGGCCACCTCTTGTATATTTTCATCCCTTTTTTACATGTACTTATTTAGTTTTCTTTGTACAATAAAGTGGAATAAATAAACTAATAACATAAAAAAACATTCCTGAAAATTTGATCAGTTGGCACAATTTCACCAGAAAGACAAGAAAGTATATTATATAGTTAATATTAAAACAAAACAAATAATATTCAAAAAACGTAAATAACAAATTTTTTAGTGCTTATTGCCAGCTCTTGAATAAAAAAAGGTCTATGACTCTAGCAAATAAGGTTGGTGAAATATGTTAAAAAACAGTTTCGTATGTCTTGAGATCTCCCCAAAGCTTTAAAACTTTATTTTTGTATTTAAATAATCCCAAACATTCCTTTACTAGAAACAGCCACCACCTCTGATCTCAATTTAATTACCTATTCTAAATATACAGTTAAGGTAGCACAAAAACACATAGATTATTATATACAGACTTATATTTGTATACGTCTTAAACACTCAGAATGACTATGTGTAAACATTTTCAAGAGAAAATTAATAATATATTAAGCTTAGGTATCAGAATCGTACTATCCAGCTTAGTTTATTAGATACTACTTTTATTTTGTAAACCATAGGTATACAACTTCAATATATTATAACCCTAAGTAAAATCAAAGAATTATGGTACGTATAATTTGGCAAAAACAATTTGGACTTCGTTCTTTAAAAAAGTCTTCTTATAAATTAGGTAATTTAAAACGTACTGGAGATTTCAGTGAAATCCGTTCGGCAATTTTTGCTTTTACTTACGTATACAATTGCTTTCACATAACATACATACATAAGTAACTAACATTTACACACACCTACTCAAAAACTCGCACTTTTAGTCTACACTAGCCGTTGCTCGCGACTTCGTCCCTGTCGATTACTTTTTCATTATTTCTTCGCTCCTATTAGTCGCAGCGTGAATGCGTGATGTTATGTAGCCTAAGGCCTTCCTCGATAAATTGTCTATTCAATAACAAATAATTTTTCAATTCGAACCAGTAGTTCCTGAGGTTAGCGCTTTCAAGCAAACAAACTCTTCAGCTTTATATATTAGTACAGAAATGCATCATTTTTGTGTCAGAAATCATACCGGTATAAAAACTATCCCAAGTTAGTACGATCTAAGCTATAATATACATACAGTATTCAATAGTTTTTGCGTAAAATACTCTCAATACATGCCTATATAAATAAGGTTCGTGCTTATAATATTAGTAAGGATTTAGGTCAAAAGCCTGTTGCAAATGAATTTCAACTCTCCGTTAATTAAAACCATAAAACTTGTTAACTAGTGAAAAGCGTGCTTCATTATCGGATTGCTGTTCAAACACTATAATGATGTAAAGAGAGAAGTTATTTACGTCCAAAAATATTTCATACTGGCTTTAATTTTGATTCGTATTCAGAAATTTTAAATTTAAAGCATTGCATTGGATAAGTATCCAGTTTTTTGTACTTTAAAATTATCATTCATGGATTCAAATTGATAATTAGTCAGTATTTTTGAAAGAAATTACTTTTGAAAGTACGGACAGTTGAAATTTGTCCTGTTGATAAGAATAATTCTGTCTAAAATATGAATAAATTGGACAGCATTTTAATAACTATACGACGGCAGCTCTATCACTAAAGAGTAATTTGTATGAAGTAATCTTTAGTCGCGCTTACTTAAGTGTCCTTAAGGTCCGAGATCCCAGGGCCATCAGACGTCATGTATTCTGTAACGAACGAAATGTGGACGATTGAGTAGTGTTAGTATGTACTAAGAACGTATGCCTACCTGCTTGCTTGCTCAGACGGCCAATTTTCAGGTATCAGGTAATGAAGGGTATATAAAAAAATTATCTATCTCACGGAAATTTTACTGCCTGATTTTCACATATGTTTTAGGCAATACACTCATAGATAAGTCGTCAATACTTGCATCAAAATCTTAATGCGGTTCTTACGCTTAGGTTATTCCACTTTCTAAGAAACCATGTTTTTTTTTTTTTGACGGGGGGAAATCCTCTTACGGATACCGCGTCCTCCTCGGGGGAGAAGGACTTTCTAAGAAACCTAACGCAACCTGTTTTTCAGATGTTCGCCCAATATCCAATATATTGCCCTTTCTTTCCAAAGTTTTTGAACGTATAAATCATTTGCACCATTTCGTGCGAGTCCGACATAACCGCCGTCTCCCCTGAAAAATGCGGTATCCATAAAAAGATATCCCAGTATTAAAAAAAGTAAACTTAAGTGATCGTTGCTTTGTTAGATTGTGAAAACAATCCCATAATGATTAAATTATTAAAAACCTCTCACCTACGAAATCTTACTAATGCTTAATATAAACACGAACCTTGTATAATGTATATATAGGGATGTATTAAGACTATTTTACGTAAAAACTTGGGGGACAATGGTTGCTCGCCGCAGGAATTACCTTTCACAACGATGCACGTGTCCCCTGGATGGTGCTAATTGAGTGACTAACACCAAGTCTCAGGCGGCGGATATGATAACCTGACAACATGGCTTCAAGAGCCGCGAGGATTAAATACCCTCAATAAGATTATCGCGGAAAGACACGGGAATCTACTGCGATATTTTATCCCAAGACCACTATGAACAGTAAAACCTACTGAATGTAATGTAGATAATAGCTTGGATTTACACACATCGATTTGTTGGATTAACACATATGATTAGTATGTATAGTACGCGTTATTATGTTTATGTTTAGCGCTGGACGAGAATTTCTGCGCATCGGTAGAATCACGCTCGTAATTGACGTATTGGTGCGAGAAAGACAACACGACTGGGACAACCAATCAACGCTCGCGCATCCGACGATCACGCGCCCCGCGCGCTGCGCCGTTACCTCGATACCTTATTTTTGAATTCTGCGCAGGTTTCGTTCAGCGCTAGAGATTCGTGACGCGTACCATACTTATGTTTGGATGTTTGTTGCTCTTTCACTCAAAAAGTACCTACTGGATTTGGCTGTAATTTGGAATATATTTAAGTACTTTTCATCCAGAGAACTGCCCGGGTAAAACAACGGGAGCAGCTAGTACAAAAATAGTATCATTACAGAAGGAAAGGCAAGCAGGAAACATTGAGAATGTAAAAAATGCAGGATATAGCAAGGACATTACAAGGTCGTAGGTACCTACTTACTGCCTTGTACGGCGGTCGGCGACGCGCTGATTTACACCACTTTAATTATACAAGTCACGCTTTCCGGTTTCTCTCGACGTCATACTACCTATGTTATATGTATAGGACTTCCACGAAACATGAACTATGATATTTTACTATATTTAAGTATAAGTGCAGTGTATTTTTGATAAAAAATGAAAACTGTCTAAAATTGTACAATAACTTCATTTTAAAAGTAATCTCAATGCCCATATAACAGTAGGTGCACCCCGCGGGTATACCCGGGCAGTTCCCTGGATGAAGTGTCCTATATTTTAATAAGTTAGTAAGTATTATTATACCAAATGAACAAACACTAATAAAAAATAACTTTTTTTTTAAATAACAAGGTAACACCTACATTCTGTCTAGAAGAAATCTTAGAAAAATTTTCATTTAGAAAAATTACTAATACTATATATCTTTAATACTATCTACAAAATATATACAAACTCTTTTTACCCTGGCTGTTTTATGTTGCACTCCTGAAAAAAACAAATAAAATTATTTCCGTTTAAAAATAACCGCTCATAAATACGCTTTACAGCATCACAATATCTCGCGATGAGTTAAAACAGAGGCCACTTGTCTGTCGCTTCGCCCCTCGCATCATAAAATTGCTTTACAACCGTTTTATAGGGCAATAAAATTATTTTTATTTTTACTATAGCAACACTGTTAATACCTACGGACATTGTACAGAACACGTCATTACGTATTTAATTAGTTTATATGAACAGTCTTTAGAGGGAATAGTCTTTGTCCAGTCTAATATTGACACATCAAGTATAGTACGCGTCATTTATGTTTAGCGCTGGATGAGAATAACTGCGCATCGGTAGAATCGTGCGCGTAATTGACGTATTGGTGCGAGAAAGACAACACGACTGGCACAACCAATCAACGCTCGCGCACCCGACGATCACGCGCCCCGCGCGCCGCGCCGTTACCTCGATACCTTATTTTTGACTTCTGCGCAGGTTGCGCAGCACTAAAGATTCGTGACTCGTACTATACATTATATTCATTACTAACTTAACCCCGCGGTTTTACTCGTGCAGTTCCTATTCCTGGAGTAACAACGAGATGAAAAGTTTCCTATAATAATATCCAGGGAATTAATTACCTATCTACATACCAAATTTTAACTAAATAGGTCCAGCCGTTTTTGCGTGAAAGAATAACAAACATACATCCAAAAATACATTCTCACAAACTTTCACAATTATAATATTAGTAGGATATACCGAAAGATCAGCCGTGGGGTTTTTAGTCGGTCCTACATATAACATAACTAGCTGTTGCTCGCGACTTCGTCCCCGTCGGATCTATTTCTATTATTATGTTATAGTGAGTCAATCTTAGAAGATAGATATACACTGTCGCGGACTTTTTTTTAGATCATTTAAAGAAGAATAATTCTTTCATACATATAATTTTTGTATCTTGAACCGTTTTCGCGGCGCACGCAAAGGAAGCCCCCAAATATGAAGAATTTTTTCCGTTTTTTCCATATTTTCCATTATATCTTCGCTCCTATTAGTCGCAGAGTGATGGTATGTAGCCTAAGGCCTTCCTCGATAAATGGTCAATTCAATAAAAAAAGAATTTTTCAATTCGAACCAGTAGATCCTGAGATTAGCGCGTTCAAATAAACAAACAAAGAAACAAACGAACAAAGAAACTCTTCCGCTTTATATATAAGTATAGATCATACTTTTCCCCCCAGGGATTTTAGGCGTCCATTTCCCTACGGGAAGAGACTATTATAAATATATTACCAACTTTTTAACAGAGGGAATTTACTAACGGATAGCGGTTCTACTTAACTATTCTATTTTTTAAATTCAAATTCTTTAACGTAAATTTTAATCACTGGCAACAAACACGGCACCAATTACCTCGTACCCGCGTCCAACATAGCTGAACTGAAAAATTATTCACAGCCCGTCGTAATTATGTCGAATTAAAATTATTCGTGAGAGTCGTGAGGCGGCTTCGTTCGTGTCGACCGCGATAGAAAGCCGAGTTTCACCACTACTCAATGTACAGACGATTGCAGAAGTTGATAAATGATAAGCATATAAAATATTGCATATTGGTACATATGACAGACTTTAATATAAAACATTCTTTGAATATGAAGGAGGAAATTATCATTTTCTATTGTTTTTATTTCCTAAAGAGTATACAGTTATAGGTCACGTCATTTATGTTTAGCGATTGACGAGAATAGCTGCGCATCGGTAGAATCGCGCTCGTATTTGTCGTATTGGTGCGAGAAAGACAACACGACTGGGACAACCAATCAATGCTCGCGCACCCGACGATAATGCGCCCCGCGCACCGCGCTGTCCCCGCGATACCTTATTTTTGACTTCTGCGCAGATTTCGTTCAGCGCTAAAGATTCGTGACGCGACCTATACACACATTACGCGTTAATAATAAAAAAATCAGTGTCGTGTCGTAACGACAAAATCATTTTTATTTTTTTTTTAATAGAGTATACAGTTGATTAGAGAACACATTTATTAGGTGCAAATCAAAACGAACATCAATAGTTAAAGGATTAGGTATATTGATACCAGCTGTTACCAGCGAAAAAAAACGACGAAAAAAAGGTTAACGAACGTGAATAGCTTACAATGATTAGAGAGCAAATTTTTTATACTAATTGTTTATTGATTATTATAAATACTACAATAACAAATAACTAAAAATAAAAAGAAGCATCTATCAAGAAGTACATATATGAAAATGGCGGCGACAAGCAGAGCTAGCATAAACACAAAATGCAAATAATCATACAAATCCATATTTATATTCATAAACAATTATGTATCTTATTTATAGAATCTATGCGTATAGAAAGATAACATATGAAATGTGTGTATTAACTTTTGCAGTTGACAGTACACGTATTCACGAAGCCAATACGTGTTTCACTCGTGTTTTCGCGACGGTCCCGATTAAGACATCTCTTAGAGTTGTTAGAAGGTTATGTTCAACACATCTTGTTTTGTTTCGTTGAGTCTCTAAAGAGATTTGTCAATTATTTTGAGAAGATATTATTCTAGATTCACTCTTAATCCTGGTCTTCTGGATGATAATTGGTAATAGGTAATTAATAAAACAATACTTTTGTTTATTTTAACCTATGAACCTACCTATTTTAGCCTATGATTTTCTGTTGTTTAAATTAATTCGAAATCAATAAAGAGATCTTAAGATTTCGTCACAAATATATAAAACCTACCTCGTTACACCATCTTATATTACCTTCCCATCTTAGAATTAATTGTTTACAGGTACCTTTTAATTAATTATTAAAATTAAGAGCTATTGTAGACTATGGTTCTTTTTGACATAGGGTAATGCTATACCTACAGCTCTTCGGGTTAAGGTTATGTGAATTCTTGTCAACTCCACCGAATTACAGCAGACCTCCATATTATGTTGGATTCGCGAATGCTCTTGGGGACTCTTCCACAACCCCTCTTTGCACACCAAATTACCACCAGGTAGTAAATGGTTACTATGATCATTGTTAAAATAATAATCAATGTGTCATAATATACAAATAATATAATAAAAAACAATCATGCACCTTACAACTATATGGAAAACAGTTTTTACACAGTAGCTAAAGGTACAAATGATTATTACTATACACGACAATAACATGGATAAAATTATTCATTCTTCGTTATATTCCAAAGGGTTTCTGCAATATATAACTTGAAAACATTCTCTAACTATTCCATCAAACACTACTTTTCTTCCAACAATCTCTTAATACACCGTTACCCAACGATAATACAATCTTCGTGTGAATACACACAAGGAAATGAAACTATTGATGCGGTGTAAAGCGGTTGCATGTCACAGATCTAGGGCGAATAGATAACAAAGCTCTTGAACAGTGAGGAGTGCTTCATAATGGATTTATTAATTGCCTCTGCCGCTGTCACTTGAACGGTGCTAACAAGAGACTGTTGAGATTATTTATTTATTTATTCATCATAACATATTGTATAATGAAAACATAAAAATATAAACATTATAAGCTACCATGCACAGGCCTTATCACTAATAGTGATAAGGCATCTAACCAGGCAATCAAGATAATATGCGTGTCAATAGTTTTTACGCGGTTTCGGTCGCGTTACAAAATATTCATTGTTTTCAAATAAAAAGTAGCTTATGTTCCAATAATATTTGTACAAAATTTCACGAGTCCAGAAATTGTGTGAAAGCGTAACAGACATCCTCCAATACACATCCCTGTTTTAATTTATAATCAGGATTTATTTTAAATTCTATTTATATTTTAAATATTATACTAACTGAACGCAACCTAGTCCAATCCTATCTGTAACCCTATACCCTACACCTTAATTTCTCTGCGTAAGAACCATACTTGAAGAATTATCATAAAAACGAATTATCCGAACCGGTGGACTTTCTGAAGGTATTTGTTTCAAATTTACTTAGAAAAAAAATTTTCATTTCATTTCATTTAAATCGGTTAAGCTGCTAACAAATCAGCTTAGCATTTAGTAATTCATGTTTATATATTATATTTATACAGATATAGGCGAGCTTGACCACACATCACCTGATGGTAAGCGACGGTGGAAGATGTGGCGTGCTCGCCCAGAAACCAGTTCACTCTCATTTGAAGGAAACCCAGGCTTTTAAATCAACTCGGGGAAGACCCAGCCAGGGAGCTCATTCCATATTTTGGCAGTATTTCATATGAACGTGGAGCTAAAGCGCTTCGACCGTAACCTCGGTATATCCACGACGAATCGGTGACACTTGCTGTTGGTTCCTTTCATTAGAATGTAGCATTAAATGTATTACTAATTTCTTGTTAGGAATTAAACCTCACTGAGCTACTATAAGTACCTAAGTTCGTCATGTCGTCCATGCCTTGCAATACGTCAAAATCGTGGTAAAGTCTGCAAAGATGTCCATGGCGACTTTTTGAGACCATCGGGTATCTTCAAGGTATTTCTTGCTTTTGAAGCAAAAGTATAAGAAAGAAATTGCCATGTGAATTAACGGAGTCTTGACTGAAAACTTTAGAACACGTAGAAAGTCTTAACTAATGATACGTCTATTGCATCATATGACATGGTTCATTATACAGGACTATGTTTTCCTAACATTTGATTGTGTAACACATTGAAGTGGTGTAACTCTTGCGATATTGTTTTCTCAAACACGGCTCAGGCGTTTTGTAATGTTAGCAAATGTATTATGGTTAGCATAATTCTACTATGCATGTGTACTTCACTTAAAAATGGTTATATAATTAACTAGCTGTTGCCCGCCACTCGGTCCGCGTTGACTTTGATATAAACTTTGATCCCCCCTCTTCCCCGCCACCTTTGGGGGTTGATTTAAAAAAAAGTAGCCTATGTCCTTCCCCAGGCTCTGTGTACCAAATTTCGTTCTAATCGGTTCAGTAGTTTAAGCGTGATAGAAGGACATTATAATATTAAGTATGGATTGTTTTCACGTCAAAAAAACTGATTAGCATGGCGTTTTTTTCAGTCATTTCTTTTCCAATGGAGGTTTATAAAACAATTCATTATTAGGTTTATTTTGTTAAAATAAGTTACGCTGTAGAAATAAGCTAGAACAGAAGTTAATAGAGGTCGTCTTTTGGTTGTGGTATTGGATGCCCGTGTTACTGATTGCTGCAACCAAAGTTTTATCTACACACTACCATAATAATGCCATTTCACCAAGACAGAACAACTTATGAGTTGCTTGCTGGGAGGTAAGTGATGATGACAACTCTAATAGAGAGAGTTATGAGACGACCGCTTGGCGCAGTAGGTAATACACCTGCCTTCTGCGCGAAGGGTCGTGGGTTCGATTCCCATACCGGAAAAATATATTTGTAATTTACATTTGTATTTTTCTGGGGTCTGGGTGTTGCTATGTATTGTATGTATGTATTTACAAAAGAAAAGTAATGTATATGTAATTTATTCCGTTATCTAGTTGCCATAACACAAGCTTCGGCTTAGCTTGGAACTAGATGGCGCTGTGTATAAATGTCCTGAAAATATTTATTTATTTATTATTTATTTATGTAGGAAATAAGACTTATACGTTTCTAGACATGTCGGAAAAGAGTGCAGAGGTGTCATGACCAGTATTGGTCATTGGTGTCGTATTGGTGTAGTGTCGATTGGTCGGTAGAACTGTAACGATACCCGTGCTCCTTTTCTTGAAAACTAACAGGAGGATTTTCCTATTATAAAAAAGGTAGGAAAGAATAAAAGGATAAAATTTAAGTTCGTTTTTTTCATAACGTGGGTAATAAAGAAGTTGGGATTAATGTTTTTGTGACATTGTAGGTAATCTTTAGTTTACAGATGAAAAACTTGATTGCATTTTCATTTTTATCGGGTTATTTTTTAGTATTACGTGGCACTCATAAACAATGTGAATTTCTTATGGCTAAAGAATGTATAGCATTGATTGTAGAGCGAAAGAATTGCGCTTTAAGAGCCTTGAACTAAAACACTCATTCAAAAAGGCAATTAAACTAAGATTATTATATATAAAACTATTAGGTAAATGTTTTTCTAGTTACCTTGATAATAAAGGAATTGTTAGACATTCTATACTAATAGGTATAATGCCCGAATCGTACGATAAAAATTTGTTGACTTTAAAATTCAATTTTCATTTTCATATTTCGCCTTTAAAGTACTACGTAAATAAGCACAGTAGCACCGCAATTCTCGAAAGCCATTTAATTGAAACGAAAAGCATTTAAATCAGTGACATCGTAAAATATCATCATAACACCCATAAGGCAAGAACAGTACTAATTAGCGCTCCGAAACAGTTAATACCTCATAATTACGGCCATTGTGATTACGCAAAGCCAATTTCACGTAATGAGTGCGTAAACCGACAAAGGCGTTATGAATAAATAACGCTACAATGGAACAAAAAGGTTTCACAAAAAACCTTTTATTGATGGTGTCTCGTTTCTTCTTGCGCTGTTCTCGATGCTATCTTGTTCTTGGAAGGGTTTTCGTGTGTCCCGCTCGCGCTTGTTGGTCTTTTATAAGTGCGTCTCGGTCTAACTTCAATCGATACTAGACACCCACGACAACCAGTTGTGTGAATGCCGCTACTAAGATCCGAAGTTGGGAAGCGTTGTGGTTCAATTAATATTTTTAATTGTTGTTTAAAGGACTGAAATCACTTTTGACATGTTACCGTGTTTTACAAACAAGACAGATATACTTTCGGTATAAAACAGTATGTAGTAAATATTTATGGATTAATTAACTTTATCAGAAACCTACAAAGAGTTTTGTCGTAGTTTTAAATTAACAATAAGTGTATACTCAAATCAAAATGAGTATATCAACCGTAAATTTAGCCAATTTATACACCAAGTATTACACAGTCTTTTTTTTTCTTACAAAATCTTCATTAAACAATAAATTATTTTCAAAAACAAAGTAAAGTCTAATTATAAAAGTTGTACTTTAAAGGAATTGATAGGTAATAAAAAATTGAACCACAACGATTCCCGAAACTGGTCTCGAAATTCTTCAAGTTGGCCTCAATGAAATAAACGCGTGGCGACCGGCGTGCTTTATACTCGAGAGAGGCAATTTATTTATTTTTTATTTATACTCCATTTCCCATGGCGGCCCGTTATCCGGTCAAAGCTATTAGGATTTGCCTTTTTATTTCGTGTTCGTTGTCTGTGGCGATATTGCCGCGTTTTTCTTTTATTTAATCTGTGTAAATGTCAACTCAATTGACAGTTATCTGCGCATGTACTATCGTTGTCAAAAGAGATAACAATTTTTATGTTAACTAAACATTGTATTAGGTAATATTAAAATCTATTATTTATTATTTATGTTGGTTGCTTATTATTAAAATATTTTGAGTTGTAGTCATTTCATAACCGCCAGTATTGTTAATACCAATTTTAAAAAACTAATTACAAACGGAAAATAATTCGTATTTGACATTCTTTATGTTGACTACATAAGTAGGTATAATACATTCAAAATTTCATATCACTTAAATAACATTCTATTTACAAAGATAGTGAAAAATTAAAAAATAATCAACACCATTGGTCATTTCCAACTTATATTTTATAGTTATACATATTCTTGTAAGTAATTATGGATATTGAATACTCGTAAACTACTTTACTGCGTATAAGTTAATATGCCGTTCTTTTATGTGTAGCGTACACATTTTGCTTCATTATGTCTCATATAAAACTTGTCAGTTTAGAAACGAACAGATTTATTGGCTGCAGACAGAACAGTGCTTATAGAACCTATCTCCAAAACACGATCGACAGTTCTAGAAGTTTGCTGCCTTCATCTGTCTTTGTCTCTTCCACAACACAGCACTTCCACACAACCTGTGGAAGCTGTGTATATGTAAATCTTGTAAAGTTTATCAATAAATGTATTTTTATTTTATTTTTTATATGTCAGTGTGAAACCTACGTATTTTACCCAACTAAAACTACTACTAAAAAGGCTAAAACTTGAACTAAAGGTCGACCGATATCAAGCAACGCTATACCTTATGATTAAGAGCGCAACACTAAAAACACCTATTCCCTTTTGCCTTAAAGACAACAAAAGTATAGTAACGGAGAAACCTGCAGCTTAAGTGAAAAACCCTTAAAAATACAAATTTACTATAGGTAATTTAAATACTTTCGTCTTAGTAAACTCAATAAGCACAGCGCTAACTGCTTTTTCTGGCTGTTTATCTGCACGTCTGCGAAGAAATTAGCTCCTCAGTTTACTTGTTGGAAGTTCTAGAAACAATACAACATGGGGTCTTTCACAAAAATAGTACAACTTTCCTTCAAAGGCCGGCAACACACTCTTAAAAGGTCTCTTAATCTATTCTAAACTATTATATAGATACTGAGAGTCGTTTCAAGAACGAATGTCGTGGTTATCGGTGAAGGTTTTTCTTCAGTCATGTTTAAGACACGAGTATTTGAAGACTTTTTAAAATCTAAAGTTATGTAAAAAATAAGGGAATGGCGTAAAAACGATCACGTTTTTCTTTAAAAGCATTATCGATTGGTACAAAAAGTACAATTAATATTTTGTTTTCATTAGCTATTTTATTTCTCTTGATACACAAGCAAATATAAGGTACATAAAAACTGAATATAGGTACACTTAACAAAAACTCAAATTCAAATAGTCTTTTACATTTTCAAAACAGACACAATAAACTGACTTGAAGAGCACATAAATTTGATTTTCGTTTGAGAATTCGGTCAATAAATACCTATAGTGATTAATATTCAATGCACGCGTCCGTCCGTCCGTCCATCGGTCCATAGTTGTTTGATACCTCGCGACCGGTTCCATATAATTGACATTTTGCTCTGATAACATTGCTTCGTAGAATAAATACTTAGCGATAACGATTGCTTACACTGTTTTCTTAATAAATGTTTTTGTTAAAAAATCATCTCTAAGCTATTAGGCCGAATTTTATACTATCGAAGACAACACTATAACTTCGCGTAAAAAAATTGTCAAAAATTGTTGATTGTGTTAATATATTTTGTTTTGTTGACTGTACACAGGCACGCTTCTTTAATCAACATTTCCATTATAGCTATAACTTATAGAAACAATAAAACAGTTATATAGCAGTCTAGGCAACGTATGTAATAAATTTACAAAAAAATCGATACAGCTTTAATAAGA